>CAUYSK010014127.1:0-14818 GCA_963575035.1 Avahi laniger | reverse complement strand
ATTTATTTATGTATTTATTTTGAGACAGAGTCTCACTTTGTTGCCCTGGCTAGAGTGAGTGCCGTGGCGTCAGCCTAGCTCACAGCAACCTCAGACTCCTGGGCTCAAGCAATCCTTCTGCCTCAGCCTCCCAAGTAGCTGGGACTACAGGCATATGCCACCATGCCCGGCTAATTTTTTCTATATATTTTTAGTTGTCCAATTAATTTCTTTCTATTTTTAGTAGAGACAGGGTCTCGCTCTTGCTCAGGCTGGTCTCGAACTCCTGAGCTCAAACAATCTGCCCGCCTCGGCCTCCCAGAGTGCTAGGGTTACAGGCGTGAGCCACCGCGCCCTGCCAAAATTACTTTTATTTTAATGCTTATTTTGCTTGATGAGTACTCACTTTTTAGGCCATGGATGGTAGTTTTGGTAGAAACATTGTATGTATGAAAAGCAAATCCATATTCAGAGAAAATTTCTACTCTTGTAAGGACGAAAAGCTGATCTTTCCATGATAGAAGTTGTCCAATGGAATCACCCTCCACCAGGTAGCTAACTGATCAGCACAAAGAATAGTACCATTTTGAGGAGCTCAGTGTTGGTGTCCACTGCTGGCAGATTGGACACTTAGCAATGTCTGTAGCCAGGCCAGCCTTGATGAGTGGAAGTCCAGGTTGCTGAGCCTATGTATAACCTTCATCTCTGTAACCATCGGCAAGGACAAGGGTGCCTGGAGAAAGAGGTTGACTGGTAGCCACAGAATGAATCATCCTTCCCATCATTACAGTATTTCACATCACATTGCTTCTGACAAAGATACTCACTTCGCAGCCAAGGAAGTGTGGCAATGAGCACATTTTTATGGAATTCACTAGTCTTATCATATTCCTTATCACCCTGAAGCAGCTAGATTGATGCAATGATGAAATGGCTTTTTGAAGACTCAGTTACAGGACAAGCTAGATGGTAATGCCCCTGCAGGGCTGGCAAGGTTTTCCAGAAGACTGTATGTGCTTTAAATCAGCATTCAATGTATGGCACTGTTTTTTGATAGCCAGGATGAATGAGTCCAAGAATCAAGGGTTAGAAATGGGAGTGGCACTGCTCACCATTACTTCTAGTGTCCCACTAGCAAAATTAATGCTTCCTGTTCCCAGGACCTTATGCTCTAGTGGCTTGGAGGTCTTAGTTCCAGAGAGAGGAATGATTCCACAGGAGGCATAACAATGATTCCATTGAACTGGATGTTAAGACTGTTACCTGGCCACTATGAGCACTTTATGCCTCTGAGTCAGTGGGTTAAGATGGAAGTAATGCTGTTGACTGAAGTGATTGATCCAGACTACCAAGAGGAAATTGGATTGCTACTCCACAATGGAGGAAAAGAAAAGAATGCCTGAAATACAGGAGATTCTGTAGGGCTCCTCCTATTTTTACAATGCCCTGTTTTCACGTTTCAGGCTGAAACGTTGGTACTTGGCACACCCATGGTTGAAGAATTACCAGATGCATCAAAGTAAGGCAAGCACGAAAATGAGGTTCATTGAGGAGAGAAAGATAGGATTATAGAGCAAGAGAAAGATGCAGGTTTGCAGAGCAAGATACATATGCCACAGATGACGACCAGACCCAGTGTCTCAGCAAAAGGAGAACAAAAGGAAGGACACCAAAAAGGACTTGGTTATGGTCTGTGTCTTGTTTTATAGTGCCTGGATTGGAACCTCCCTAGTGACTTAGATGTCACCATGGAACTACTTTGATTGGACAGTTAGGAGTTGCATGGCTACACATGCAGGTCGTTCTAGATCAATTTCCGAACTCTATGGTACCTATGCAGCTTGGCCCGTGGGCTGGAGTGCTCTGTATTTTTTTATAACTGGTGCACTGAGTTATGATTGACAAATTCTTAGAGTTTTCCCTCCTTCCCACATATGGCAGCTGCTCGGGATATTAGGGTGGGGCAGGACCAAGATGGGGCCTTCTTACCAGGTGGGGCAATTGTACCAAAGCAACAGCACCCACTTTTGTCCCTAGGAGACCCAGAATCTCTCGCCATCTACCTAACACTGTGATTAAGATCAATGGGAAATTACAACAACTCAATTCAGGTAGCACTACAAATGGCTCAGATGGTTCAGGATTGAAGATTTGGGTCACTCAGCTGAGTAAAAAGGAAATACAGGATGAAACATGAATGAAGGAAGTTATAAATATAACCTAAGATCACATGACCAGTTAGTGAAATAAGGATTGTAATTGTCAAGATTATTTCCTCCTTATTTTGTTAGGAATACATTTGTGTGTGCATGAACATAAATTAAACAAATATCTTTTTTTCTTCTCTTATTCTCTTATCATATAATATAAAATGAATTGACTTTACATCAGTATTTAAGTACTGTTAATTTTACATTATAATATTGAACTTATGGGCTATTAGGAGAAGAGTAAACGTGACTCAAGGACTTTACTTCCCATTCTAGAGAAGAGACAAGTTGATTTTTTTTGTATGCAGGTTACTTGTATCATGTTAGGTGGATATGACCTTGTTATTGTCTTTATTTTGATATTAACTATCGTTTATGAGATGTCTATTGGAGCATAAAACTGACAAATGATTGACTTGTGATCGCTAACTTTATATGTCAACTTGACTGGCCTAAGTGATACTCAGGTAACTGAGAAAACATTATTTCTGGGTGTGTCTGTAAGGGCATTCCTGGCAGAGATAAGAGTTTGGCTCAGTAGAATGAATAAACAAAATATGACTTCACCAATGTGGATGGGCATAATCCAATTACACTGAGGCCAGACTAGAACCAAAAGGCACAGAAGGCAAAAATTCTCCCTTTTCTTGAGCAATGACATCCATTTCTGCCACTGGAAATCAGAAGTCCTATTCTCTAGACCCCAGAATCTGACATATTCTTAGGCTTTTGTACTTGGACTGAATTATACCCCCAGCTCCCTTGCTTCTCAGCCAACATAATAACATGAGCCAATTCCCATAATAAATTTCATATGTGTGTGTGTGTGAAGTCTGTGTATCTCTTGGCTCTGTTTCTCTAGAGCAGCAGTCCCCAACTTTTTGGCACCAGGGACTGGTTTCGTGGAAGACAATTTTTCCATGGACCAGGAAGGAATGGTTTCAGGATGATTCAAGGACATCACATTTATTGTGCACTTTATTTCTATTGTTATTACATTGTAATATATACTGAAATAATTATAACACAATTCACCATAATGCAGAATCAATGGGAGTCTTGAACTTGTTTTCCTGCAACTAGACCATGGGCCCCAACCTTTTTGGCACCAGAGACCGGTTTCATGGAGGACAGCTTTTGAGCAATGGGGAATGGTTGTAAATACAGATGAAGCTTCGTTCACTCGCCCACCACTCATCTCCAGCTGTGTGGCCCTGTTCCTAAATTCCACAGAAGACAATTTTACCACAGTTGGAGAAGGTGGCGTGAGAGGGAGGCGGAACTTAGGCAGTGATGTGTGCAGTGCGGGAAAAAGGCACGGGTGGAAGTGATCAATAAAATAGTGGGTGGGCCACACATGGACTAAAATAAGTTTCAGATTCTGACTTAAAGGCTGCCACCAGATGCAGCAATACAGCCTGCCACCAGATGCTGCTTTACAGTTGAAGTAAGATGTTCACTTGCCACTATAAAACCTGCCATCAGAGGCAGCTTAATTGTCACTTGCCACTCACTAATAGGATTTTGATATGAGTCTGCAAACAACTGATTTATTGTGATCTCTGTGCAGTCAAACCTCTCTGCTAATGATAATCTGTATTTGCAGCTGATCCCCGGCACTAGCATCACCGCCTCAGCTCCACCTCACATCATCAGGCATTAGATTCTCTAAGGAGTGCGCAACCTAGATCCCTCCCATGTGCAGTTTACAGTAGAGTACGTGCTTCTCTGAGAATCTAATGCCACTGCTGAGCTGACAGGAGGTGGAGCTCAGACGGTGATATGAGCAAAGGGGAGCTGCTATAAATACAAATGAAAGTTTGCTCCCTGGCCTGCCGCTCACAACCTGTCGTGTGGCCTGGTTCCTAACAGGCCACAGACTGGTATCGGTCCAGGGCCCAGGGGTTGGGACCGCAGCTCTAGAGCATCCTGACTAAAATCTTTATATGAACAACATTTTTATTTTAATGCTTATTTAGCTTTCCATGTACTCATTTTTAATATTGTAGGTATATTTTACAATCATAATACTCCCCTTTGTCACAAATGTTCTCTTTTTTTCATCTTTTTGTACTTTCTTATTTTATAGTTCTTTTGTCACATACCAATTTCTCATACATAAAGGAGATACTTTCTTGACTTCTGAGTTCATTTTAATTAATTTATGTCTATATCTCTTTCATTCTATAAAGAATATTGTTCAGCCTCAAAGTCTTATGGGTTGGGAGTACTCATGACATCAGCTTTTTAGAAAAATTAGTTTCCAGTTGAGTATATTTTTTATCTGTTATGATATTACTCCATTTGTTAAAGAGCAGCTGCTCATTACATCTTTTACATCTAATATTTCCTTTATCTTTATCTGTGAGGTAAGGTGGATGAGAATAAGTCTTTTTTATCAAACTTATCAATATTTAATTACAAAAAATAGCCATTTAAATATATAATTTAATTTTTTGGCATATTCATACAATTGTGCAAACACCACCATGATAGAAATTTAGACTATTTTCCTCTGTCCAAAAAGAAACTCCATTCTCATTAGCAGTCACTTTTGCCCCAGTAGCATGAAAACCACTAATCTATTGCTTATTTCTATAGGTTTGATTCTTCTGGATATTTCATATAAATAGGATAAATCCTAAATTTCCTTAATGACTAACATAATGTTTTCAAGGTTCATCCATGTTAAGCAATATATTAATAACTCATTAATTTATATCACTGAATAATATTCCATTCAATGGTATGCTGTTAATATATTTTAATTATCTATCCATCCAATGATGGACATTTGGGTTGCTTCTACTTTTTGGCTATTATGAATAATGTTGCAGTGGAGGTATTCTCTCCTCTTCTATTTTTTGGAAGGATTTGTCAATGATTGGTATTAATTGTTACCTAAATTTTTGGTAGAATTTTCCAATTTGGTCATCTGAGACTGCTTTTCTCTTTGATTTGTAGGAATTCAATTACTAATTCAATATTTTTAGTTGTTATAGGTCTATTAAAATTTTCCATTTCTTCTGAGTCAGTTCTAGTAGTGTTTGTTTTTTTAGAAATGTTTCCATTTCATCTAACTATATTAATTATCTAATATACTGATATAGTTGTTCATAGAATTCCCCTGTAACCCGTTTTAATTTTTTTTTTGTAGTAAGAAACGATGCCTTCTCTTTCATTCCTAACTTTAATGAATGGCATCCTCTCTGGAATTTTTAATTTTTGTTTTCTGTTTTGATTTTTTTTTTTTAGTCAGTCCAGCTAAAGATTGTTTATATTGCAATTTACAAAGAACCAACTTTTAGTTTGTTTTATTTTTTTCTGTTGTTTTCCTATTTCATTTTTTTACTCTAATTTTTTTTTTCATTTTTGAGCTTGCTTTGGTTTAGTTGGCACTTTTTAAAGTTCATAATGAAAAAATCAGTTTATTGATTTGATATCATTCTGATTTTTTAACATAGACATTTGTATTTATAAATTTCCCTCTGAGAACTACTTTGTATACTTCCACTAAGTTTTGATTTGTTGTGCTTTCATTTTCATTTATCTTAAAGTATTTTATAATTATCCATATGATTTATTCCTGATCCATTATTTAGATGTGTGTTTTCAACGTCTACTTTTTTATCGGTTTCCCATATTTCCTTTGGTTAATTCAATTTTGGCTTGATAGCATATCTATATGATATTAATCCTTTTGAAATTCATTCAGGCTTGCTTTATGGTCTAGCATATGATCAATCATAGATTATGTTCCATATGTGCTTGTGAAGAATGTGTATTCTGTTGTCATTGCGTCTAGTATTCTACAGATGTCTATTAGTTCTAATTGTCTTATCATGTTCATCAAATAGTGACAATGCTGGAAGTGGGAACTTATGTTAATAGTAACTCCAAAACTGATCTATTGCCTTTGATAGTTTCAAGGCTTTTGGTTTCACATTCACTGTGGTTGTAATGTTAGTGGTTTTCAAGAATACTGCAAACTAGAAACAGAAAGTTAGAGCTAGGAGGAGATTGATTTATAATATTATAAATCCTGCTATTCTTACTGAAATTTAGCATTTGTCTTGAATAAACAGTTCTTGGATTTTTGCAAGCTTTGTTTAATTTGTAGAGTTGTTAAAATGTTGATTTTGACAATTTTTGCCAGAATTTTAATTGCTTTTATGGAGGGATAGATTTGCAATAGTTCTCACTCCACCATTTTAGTTGTCCTATCAATATTATTTTGTTTTAAATGTTGAGTTTTATTGTATCGATGATCTATTTCTCACCTTTAAACCATGAAACAGAGAAACATATTTTATTCTTTGATATCTCTACCACTATGAACATATTTTTCTGGTCTGAGTTTCCTATCACTGTAGCCTCTTCAAATGTGGCTTTATGAAGGAGGTTTCAGGTTTAATAATGATGATAACAAGGAGATAGTTTAAGTTGGACTCAATGTTTACATGTTCAAATTTTGTTTGTCTATTTCACTTTCTCTCTCTCACACTCTCTGTTTCTCTCTCTCTCTCTTTCTCTCTCTCTCTCAACCTGGAATAAAGACGAGATTTCTTGACACTCCCCTAGAATCACGAATGGTGATTATTTTAGTTTCCTTTTGCACAGGGCCTTATCTTTTTGTAGGGAGTTCATCTCTAACCTCTCACTGTACACAGATCAAATACCATTGCTGTTGTATTTACTTGGCTATTAATTTCCAAGTAATTCCCAAGGGTTATTAGCCCTTAGTACCTAAATTTTTGTTGATATGCCATAGGACCACTACTTTCTCTAAATTTTGGTCACTCTTGCTGTAATTTTCTCTCTTTGAGCTAAATATTAAAATTACTAATGAAATCTTTATTTGTATCCAGCTTTTGAGCATGTGACACTGAGGCATCAGTATAACTTTTGTCCTCAGTGTTCTAGACTTCTTTTTCCATTGCAAAAGTGACTTTTATTTTCCTGCCTAAATTCAACATTAGCTTAGTATCTACCCATTCTTTTCATATATTTAGTTATGATTGCCTGTAGGAAAATTTATCTGTGATATAACTCCTGATGTCCTTTTCAACTTCATTTCGTAGAATTCACTCTTTTTCACATGTACTCTTCAATTCTGTTTTATGGGTCTAGGTTACACATTTGCCATTCCCTTTGAATTTGAAGAACTTTTCTTGCTTTTCTCATCTTTCCTCATCCTTTCAAAGCTGACACTTTTATGAAGTTTTGACAAGCTAGATATATTGTTTTTGGTTCAAATAATATAAATGTTCTTATGTCTTATTGAGTATAAGAACTATATTTAATTTATACTTTTGTTTACAGTACTTATCATAGTTTCTGATTTATTTTACACACTAAAAATATATTTCCTGAATAATCAAATAATAAATCATTTAGTATATGATTCAGGAAATGAAATAATGATTACATAATAGAAGATAACACAGTGCTAAGTACTGTTCACTTATAGGGTGTTTTGATTATTTACAAAGTAAAGTAATTAGCTTTATTGAAATTTTTGCTTGTCATTCATTTGACTTTGTGTTGTACAGATGCACATATCCAAGTTGCTATTCATTAAGATAAAACAATAAAGTTTGAAATAGTCAAAAGACATTCTGTAAAGAATTTATTTCAGCAAATCTTAATTTCTTGGATAAAATGAGTGACCAGATGCATTAAAGAATCAATTTCAGTGTGATTAATAAATCATTAGATAAACAATGGTCAGATAATTCAAAAGGGATAAACATTTTCTCATGAGGTATGCATTTGAAGTAATAAATTGCCTTCACGGTAATTAAGAGCCAGGTAAATATTTTGTGACAGGACTAGACTTAGAATTACAGTCTACAAGAACATAAAAAAATATATATCTAATTTGTTTTATCTATTTTTTCCATGACTTAAAGAACATCACATGACATAAAATATTTTTGAAAACAAAATAAAAATTGTATAAAATATTTATATACAGCTTTATGCCTTATAATTGCTATATTATGTAATACCTATCCAAGTTGTAAAATATCCTATATATTTATAGCTAGCTATATTTCAACCAAATGACATTATTACTAATATTTTACTTTTTCTTTTAAAATATAGTATCACTTATGAAAGAAATGTTAACTATTTTACAGCATTACTGCAAAGTCTTCTTATTCTCATTTATATGTATGCCATATTATGTATAGCTTATCCCTATTGTTGAATAATTAGGATATATTAATTATGTTTTAATATAAATTATGCTGTCATAAATATTTATTTATGCATATGACTCAAATAATGTACAAATGCATGAGTGTGTATTGTATGGCTCCATATTTTCTCAGAAATTTCAAATTTATTGGAACACATGGGACATAAGCTATAGTTTATAATGTGGTATGTTTTATATGTCTGTACTTATAAAACATTTTAAATTAATTATTTATTTAGTAAATAAACTTTCAAAAAGTTTATCACTTTCATTGTATATTTCAAAAACAACTATTCCATGTTTACCAGTTCTACCACTTTATTGTATTGCATATATCTTTGATTCTAATTTTGCACAATTTTCTCTTAAACCCTTATTTTTGATAGGATAAAGTAGACCAATTACTAAAATTTAGATATTATTAAATTATTTCACCACAGACATTTGGAATATTTCAGCTAGAATGGTTTGACTGTGTATTTTGTCTTTATTAAATAGTACAGATTTACTGATTCTTATACCTACACAATTCAATTTTATTTTAATGAAGGGCATGTTTTCACAGTAACCAGTGATTATGTAATCTTTTTACTCTGTTGCTAAGACAGAAATATAAGTAATTTGAGTATTAGAATGATGGATCAAATGTCAAATAAATTGTTATTGTATTTAAAAGATGGCCCTTTATGTACTACCAAGTTAAAAAGGCAATTTTCAGCTATATAACCATTTGATGTAATTATTTTATTTATTTCAATTTTAACATATTCATTTTGTAATTGCTACATGTGTCCCAAATGCAGATTTAATGTAACAAAAACGGCATTTTTACTAATACATTTAAATTATGTGCTTGCCTTTAATAGTTCATCTTATACAAATATTGAAGAAGTCTAACTATATTTAAGAAAAGAGATTCATATTTGGTATTTTATTCCACAAAAAAGCACAGATAATACATAAAAATGTATAATTGTCATTTTTCTAATGTTTTTTTAGAAACTAATGCTTGTCCCTGATTACACACACACATACAGAGGGACAAAAAACCAGGAAAGCAAATGAAGAAACACATTATTAGTATCCATTAGGTACACAATTTCCCATCCCAAAAGTAACCACGCTAACTCGGAGATTGGGGCTCACTGCTTTCCCTTTAAAAAGATGCAACAAGTGCTTTTGTGTGTCCCAAGGACAACAGCTACCACCTCCTCTGAGAAAGGGCGGGGTTATCAGTCCCTTCCCTGAGCTGCCTGTCTCTTTTGCTAGGAGCCTACCTTCCCTGGAGGCAAGTCTCTGGCACAACCGCACCTTCTAACCAGAGCATTTCAGAGCCAGCCCACAGCCAATCTGGTAGCGCTGTGCACAGTGGATTGAGCCGCCTCCACCACCTCTGCTGGATAGGGGAGAGGCTGGGAGTTGGGAATCTGGGTGCTTTTGTGTCTCCAAGGACAGGGCCCTCTGTCACTGCTGAAAGAGAGAGGTGTGAGCAGCTTGTGTGCCACACATCTGCCTGCCTCTGCCAATCTCATCAAGACAGGTCCGCCCTCTCATTGCAGTGCTTCCACACTTCTCCTGCCTGAGCATTCATCTGGGGCAGAGCACCCCACCCCTCACTATTCCAGCCAGTGGCTGAACCCAGGGAAGCTTGAGGGCAAATTCGCCAGCTCAGCCACGGTCTGGTTCCCCGTAGGACTCAAGCACATCATCCACAACCTGGGAACTGGGGACTATACTTAGCATAGCCTACCACGGCTGGCACACGAACGCTCTCCCAGGGGTCTGAGGTCCAACTGGCCGAAAGGCAGTGTACCTCTCCCTCGACACTGAGCAGCAGAGCTCCCAGCAGAGGGGAAAGGGTGAAGAGCAAAGCTATTTGTTTTAAGCTGAGGGAAAAGGTTCCAGATGAGAGGGAGCCGTTATAATATATATAAATATAAATGTATTACACAGAATCTAGCAGCATTTATTATATAGGCAATTAATTATTTGAAGATTTACGAATAAATCTGTTATAAAGATCTCTCCAGTTAATTTTAATATAAATTATAGATTCATTGGCCACTAATTTGGCAACCCCTTTTAAGAACTAGTATTTGAAATAAGTTTTGAATCACTTGGACTTTTATAATATCCGAGTGTCTATAATAATTTTTAAATATATCTAATATTAAAGTTGTTTGGAAAAATTTATGTACTTATGTCTTGTTTATTTTTTCCAACCCTAAGAATTTCCGCTATAAATTAGCAATTTGCTGCAATAAATTTATTATTTAAATATTTATATTCACAGAAAATTTTTATTAAATTAATTAATTCCTTTTAGTTAACAAATAAAACACATATTTATACAATAAATATGCAATGAATCTTAAAAATGGATGACAACATATTTGATATTTATAACTAAGAATTTGACTTTTTACAGACTTTTTATAGTACTATCTGCTTTTCAATAAGTAGATAGTACTCTGAACAAAAGGGATAAAAGAAAAAATAGAAAACTGTATGTTTTCCTTGATTATAGTCAGACATATGTGTTTAAAGTAATAAAGTATCACTAAAACAAACAAAAAAGGCTTTGGAATGTTGAATTAATTTACTCAAAATATCCAGAGTACTTACGTGACTGACAATGAGTTTGTTGAGTCATAATTATCTGAATTTGCAAATTAAAGTCCCTTTTTTCTGTCATGGATTAGTTATACTGAGTTATTAACACGATCTAGATCCATTTTAATACATTATGTCAGTTCATTTGGGGTTTGATGTTAAATAACTACGTGACCCTCAATGGGAAACTTTTATACAACATCTTAATTTATTTGCAGGATGTTATAATGGGGATAATGCCACAAGAACCCCAATTCAGCCAGTGCAGCTAACCAACTAGATTTGACTGTATAATTTGAAAATGAATATGCTCCTTTGAAAAGTTTTGTTGCATTTTTAATCACACTTAAGAGAATAAACTACACTTAGTCTATTGAGTATAGATTTTACTCAATTAAAAATAAACTTTGTGACAGCTTAATCCTACTACAATTTGTAACAGAATGAATATAGCATATTCACTTAACTCAGATTCTCAGAAATTTTACTAATGGTCCATTTAATGTTCCATAGAGGTGAACATTTATACCTTAGGAAAGCTGGTGGCCACAATTAACAAAGAAAGCTGTTAGAGTTGACAGTTGCTCCTTTATTTTAAGAAAGCATTCAAGCAGATTTCTTCTATTTGTAAACCGAACATAAAAGTTCCATAAAATTATATAGTCACACAACTGAGAGTGAAATTCCCTATTACAATGTAAATGGTAAGACCAATGTCATTCCTGAAGTTTTAATGACACAATTTGAGAGAATAGCTTGAAATAGAGGTGGAAAGGGGTAAGTACATGGGCCCTTTGTTACTGTCAGGAAGAATTTGATGTAAATGGCATTTTGTTTTCTATTTGTCCAACAAATTAAGTATTTCTTTCTCAGTCATCTATTGGTAAGAACATTTGTTTGGCTATAAAGTTCAAGAAGTAATAGAATATAAATAGTAATAAAAACAAGCATGGACATCGGTACTGTAAAATGATTGCTTCCCCACTAGCCTCAGTTAGCTACTGCTTCATTTCCTTTTTTGTTTTCAGAGTTTATTTTTTAGAGTTTTATTAGTTTGTTTGTTAAAGCACATGTTCAAACACCCCTATAATTCTCATTTTTTGGGGGTATTATTGTTGCCTTAGTATTCAAAATTATTTAAAGAGATTTTTGAAAGGTTGACTATATACTGAATTTAATTAAATAATCAAGGCCTTTTAATATATTTCATACTCCTCTGTTTTTTTCCCCCACAATGTTATTATAGACATCAGAAATTTGTGTGGCTATGTAAGGTCATGCTTGTATGTATACATTAATACTCATTTTAAGTTAAAACCTAAATGAAAAAATCACAATAATCTTCCAAAAACTTTTAGGTACAGATTCATTCAAGTTGTGAAATTTAATATATGAAGGTGTCTTAACTTCAAAGTTTGAATAAACAAAGAACACGTTTGCATTTTTAAATTGTAATTTCTCTTAAGAAACACATTACCTCCCTTAAGAAACCTTAATAAGGTTTATAAATGACCCTATGGTTATTTTGACATATTAAAATTCTCATATTAACCATTAAAAATGAAGCATGTCTCTTAAGAAACACATTATCGATCGACAGATAATAGTTATATAGATATCTCCATAATAAAATAGCATCTCTCGCCCTTTAGTATGGCTAAAATAATAATAATAAAAATCAATGATGGCACTAAATATGACTGAAAATGTGGAACAACTGGAACTTTCATAAATTGATAGTGAAAATATAGAATTTTATAACAAAATTGGGAAATCGTGATATTCATTATAAAGTTATCATATACTTATTCTATAACCCACCAATTTCATCACTATAATTTTATCCCAAAGAAGTAAAAACATATGTATCCACATAAGCTTGTATAAGATTAATTGCAGCTACTTTATTTTTAATAGTCAAAATCTAGAAACAATCTAGGTATCTCTCAATTTTTTTTAGAATGCCTATATAAACTATGATATGATAACTGGAATTGACAAAACTAATCTGTGGTGTATATACATACACATGTGTATATATATATATGTGTGTGTGTGTGTGCATGTGTGTATATGAATTATCTCAAAACATATATCTCAACATATATTTATACACACACACACATATATATGTAACAATGGTTGTTGCATCTGAGAAGTGAAGCATAGAAGTTGATTAAGGAGACATGAAAAAACTTTCAGAGGGGATGATCATGTTCTTTTTTATTTATTGTTTTTATTTCAAAGTATTATGGGGGTACAAATGTTTTTGGTTACATGTATCACTTTTGAAATGCTCAAGTCAGGGTTAAAAATGTGCATATCACCCAGATAGTGTTCACTGTACCCGTTAGGTAGATTTTTGCCCATTCCCTTCCTCCCCCTTCCCACTGCTTCGTTTCCTTTGAGATTTGCTTCCCTTTATGCAAATGTGTGCTCATTGGTTAGTTCCAATTTAACAGTGAGTACAGTGATGTTTATTTTCCATTATTTAGATATTTCACTTAGGATAATGGTCTCCCATTCCATCCAAATTGTTGCAAAAGGCATTAAGTCATCCTTCTTCACGGCTGAGTAGTATTCCATGGTACACTTATACCATTCCATATCTTGATAAAAGTTTGAACTGCAAAGGTGTATTCATTTGCCAAAACTCACTGAAAGGGTAACGTAAGACTTGTGAATTTCTTGGTTTGTAAATTTTAACTCATATACTAAAAAAGAAGAAGAACCATAACCATATATTGAACTCTTATTATTTACATGCCTGCTGAAGCACTTGGGGAAAGTTGATTGATATCTTCAACTTTGAAATCAATGAAAAATAAGATGAATTGATGGATGGATACAGGGATAGATAGATGGACTGTGTCTGATAAAGTAATCGCAGTAAAATTCTACTTGTAGAATCTAGATGATGGGTATATGGATGTTCCCTGTAAAATTGTTTTAACTATTTTCTGATTGAAAATTTTAATGATAAAATGTTAATAATAAAAAGAAAATATATCACTTCCTTGAAATACCTGGGTGTCATTATTGCCTTCATTTTAAATTTATAATCTAAAAGTGTGATTATAAAATCATGATGCAGATAAGCAGATGTTTATACTGCATGGACTTTAATGTTTGTGATATTTCATTTATTGATTTTTAATTTTTTATAATTTGAGTTTCTATATAGTATGTAATTTTATAAATCTTCATTTTAAAAATTTAAATTCTACTTTATTATTTTCTAGTTCTCTCAATGTATTATCTGTCATGTTTTTTTTATTCTTGTCTTTCTTCTAATTCATTTTCATTTGCAAAATTAAGATTTTTTTAATCTCTAATTTCCCATGTATTCCGATATTTTTCTTGTAGATTTTCTATTTTTTCTGATTTTTGATGCATTTTTTTACTTTATTTCAGCTCATTTTGAAATATTAAGTTATACTTCTGTTTATGGGGTATGTTTTCTGGCATAGTTTCATTATCCAAAATGATATTATTCTAGTCCTTATTCTTTATTTTATCATAATACCTTTGTATTTGATTCTACAATGGTCTTTATTGCTCGTTTTAATGTGAAATTATTTTGTTCTGATGTTTTGAAAGGAAAAATGGGTTTCAACATCTTTTATAAATTCATGGCTTTAGAATTTCTTCTTTGGTTCTTATTCCAAAATGTCAAAATTTGTGGCCTCTGTCTTTCTGAGACCTCCTAGCTCTCTTCACAACCCCATTCTCTCCTATGGACTGACTCTTTTATTGTCCTTTTTTGTACATTTATGGCTCAAATTGGGTTCTATATCCAACAATTTCTACA
>CAUYSK010014126.1:0-19482 GCA_963575035.1 Avahi laniger | reverse complement strand
TGTTGCCCTGGCTAGAGTGAGTGCCGTGGCGTCAGCCTAGCTCACAGCAACCTCAGACTCCTGGGCTCAAGCGATCCTACTGCCTCAGCCTCCCGAGTAGCTGGGACTACAGGCATGCGCCACCATGCCCGGCTAATTTTTTCTGTATATTTTTAGCTGTCCAATTAATTTCTATTTTTGGTAGAGACGGGGTCTCGGTCTTGCTCAGACTGGTCTCGAACTCCTGACCTTGAGCGATCCACAGCCTCAGCCTCCCAGAGTGCTAGGATTACAGGCGTGAGCCACCACGCCCGGCCCTGCTCCCTAGTTCTTATCTCCTGAGGCAACCACTCTTAGCAGTTTTTTTTGGGTGGCTTTCTTGGGTCATTGTGTACACATACAAGCATATAGGAGGGCTGTCCAGAAAGTATCCAGCCATGGACACAATGGCTACATGGATACAATGGCTGGATACTTTCCAGGACAGCCCTGGTGTATCTACCTCCTTCATCCCTTTTTAAACTTCATAGTTTAGACACTGTTCTCCCTTTGCTTTTTTTTTCCCCAGATAATAGTGTATCTTCAAGATTTACACTGCATAAAGTTCTATCTTATTCTTTTAAATGATGCATAGCATTGCATTTCGTGGATGTGGAACAATTTTTAAGTAAGATATCTCAGGAACCTTGCCCTTCTGTGCCCCATTTGTTTCGTGAACAGTTCACATCAGGGATTGTGTCTTCTTGAGAAAGGTACACGCACACAAAGCCGGGCCACAGATGACAGTCATCTTGTGCCTTTATCCTCACAGCTGACACTTACTGAGCATTTAGGGTTTTGTTTTGGTTTGTTGAGATAAAATTCACATAATGTAAAATTCACCATTCTAACTAATTTATTTGTACATTCATTCATTCATTCATTTGAGACAGGGTCTCCTCTGCCACCCAGGCTGGAATGCAGGGGCACGATCGTAGTTTACTGCAGCCTTGAACTCCTGGGCTCAAGCGATCCTCTTGCCTCACCCTCCCCAGGAGCTGAGACTACAGACGTGATCCACCACACCTTGCTAATTTTTTAAATTTTTTGGAAAGATGGAATCTCACTGTGTTGCCAGGCTGGTCTCAAACTCCTCACCTCAAAGGATTCTCCCGCCTCGGCCTCCCAAAGCGCTGTGATTACAGGCATGAACCACTGCACCCAGCCTCTAACTGTTTAGAGTGTACATTTCAGTGGGTTTTAGTATATTGACAATGCTCTTCCACTCTCTAATTCAGAATATTTTTATAACCTCAAAAAGAAACCACATAACCATTCAGCAGTCACTTCCTATTCCCCCCACCGGTTGTCCTGGGCAACACTGATCTACTTTCCATCTTTATAGATTTGCCTATTCTGGACATATAAATGTATATGTGGTCTTTTGTGTCTGCCTTGTTAGACTTTGCATGATGTTTTTGGGATTCATCTATGTTGTAGCATGTATTGGTACTTCATTCTTTTATATAGCTGAATAAATATTCCATTAATATACTATACAATATTTGTCCATTCATCATCAAATGATAGACATTTGGGTTGTGTTCATGTATAAACATTTTTATCAGAAATCTTTTTTTTAATTTATGAAGAGTACCAGGAGCCGGGCGTGGTGGCTCATGCTTGTAATCCTAGCACTCTGGGAGGCCGAGGCGGGTGGATCGCTCGAGGTCAGGAGTTCGAGACCAGCCTGAGCAAGAGGCGAGACTCCGTCTCTACTAAAAATAGAAAGAAATTATTTGGACAACTAAAAAATATATATATAGATAAAATTAGCCGGGCATGGTGGCACATGCCTGTAGTCCGAGCTACTCGGGAGGCTGAGGCAGGAGGATCGCTTGAGCCCAGGAGTTTGAGGTTGCTGTGAGCTAGGCTGACACCATGGCACTCTAGCTAGGGCAACAGAGCCAGACTCTGTCTCAAAAAAAAAAAAAAAAAAAAAAAAAAAGAATACCAGGGAGTGCATGTATGTATTTAAAGTAGAAGTTTTATATGCAATAAGAATCATTCATTTAAAATGCAAATATCTACACCGTACCAGATGTAAGACCTGTGCTTTCTATTGTGGGAGAGGTGAAAATGTTGGATTTTACCTCGGGGATTGGAGAAGAGTCGAGAAGAAACGTTGGCATTAGACAGTGCTTTGCAGTCAGGCAGTTGGGTCCAAATTGCCCTAATTTAACCTGCTTGAGCCTCAATTTCCCTGTCTGTAAAACCAGAGTGGTAATAGACCCTTCTACTTAAAGTGGTTTTGAGGATTCAGTGATGCCTAGGCCAGGAAGAGCTTAGCTAAGTGTGGTAGACATAATAGTGGCCCCCAAAAGATGTCTGCGTCCTAGTGCAAGAACCTGTGAATGTCTTACTTTAATGGCAAAAGGGACTTTGCAGGTTTGATCCAGTTAAGGATCCTGAGATGGGGAGAGTGCCCTGGATTATCCAGGGGGCCTCAGGTAATCACAGGAGTCTTGTAAGGGAAAGAGGGAGGCAGGAGGGCCAGAGGCAGAGAGAGAGTGTGAAGGCGGGAGCAGAGGTCAGAGTGATGCTGTCGCTGGCTTTGAAGATGGGGAAGACCCGAGCCCAGGACGGCAGACAGCCTCTAGAAGCCGAAGAGACAAGGAGACGGTTTCTCCCTTAGAGCCTCCAGGAGTATAGCCCTGCCCACACCTGGATTTTAGCCCAGTAAGATGCGATTTCAGACTTTTGACCTCCAGATCTGTAAGATAATAAATTTGTGTTGTTTATAGCCATTAAGTTGGTGGTAATTAGTTACAAGAGTGATAGGAAATGAATATACCAAGCCCCTGGCACACAGCGAGAATCCAAAAATGTCAGCCTTGATGACCTCCTTGTGCCTAGTGGGGACACTGAGGCAGGGAACAGAGAAGTGACTCAACAGAGCCCCTTGGTGAGGGAGGACAGAGCTGGACTTACTACTCAGATGGTATTTATTCCTTTGGCAAATGGTTGTTGGGGTCTGTCTTGTCTGTCCATCCATCTGTCTCATCAGGAGTGTGTTGAAGACCCACTGTGGTAACAGTATCAGCCGCTGACATTTACAGAGTGTGTGCTCTGTGCCTGGCCCTACTCTGGAGACTTTGCGTGTACTCCTCATTTGAATCTTCACAACAACTTTATGAGATTGAGGTTGTTACTGTCCCCGTTTTACAGGTTAGGAAACAGGCACAAGAGGTGAAATGAAGCCATTTGCTCTAGAATCATACAGCAGGAAATCAGCAGAACTGGGAAGGACCAGACACTGTTCTTGACATTGGGAACACAGCAGGCAACAACTCAGATGTTGTCCCTGCCCTCATGGAGCTTAAAAGTCTAGTGAGGGGGACAGGTGCTACACAAATACACACAAAGCTAGGTGCCGTGGCACGCACCTGTTGTCCCAGCTACTGGGGAGGCTGAGGCAGGAGGATTGCTTGAGCCCAGGAGTTCAAGGTGCAGTGAACTATGATTGCGCCACTGCACTCCAGTCTGGGCAACACAGCAAGACCCTGTCTCTAAAAAAAAAATACAAATACAAACAAAAAAAAAATGTGTATTACCAGGTGATGGTATGAAGAAAAATAAAGCTGGGTTGGGGGAGAGAGTGGCTCCCGGTAGGCGGAGAGGGAGGCTACTTGTTGGATCTGAAGAGATGACATCTGACATGTGACCCAAGTGATGGAAGGTGGCAAGTTAACCATGGGAGGGTTTAGGGGAAGAGGGGCCCAGGCAGAGGGGACGACAGGTGTAAAGGCCCTGAGGTAGGGCCGGGCTGTTGTTGGCACAGAAGGGAGGCCGATGTGGCTGGAGGAGAGTGATCGAGTGTGGTAGGAGGCGGCTCGCGTGCCTGAGCAGCACTGCACCGCCCAGGGCCCAGGGCTGGAGCGTAGTGGAGGCGGGAGTCAGCAGGAGGCCAGCTGGCCTCAGCCTTGGGAAGGCCCTTCCCTGTGCGCCACCTTTCTCCAGTGGCGTGGCGGAGCAGCACGCAGGACTCTAGCCATCTGCCTGGGTCTGGCTTTGCCACCCACCAGCTGCGAAGTTACATAACCACTTCCTTCCTCCATTTGCTCATGTGTAAAATGGAGATAATTATAGCACCTGCCCGGCAGAGCTGTTGCGAGGAGAAGAGTACGAGTCTGGCACATCGCGAGCACTCAGATGTTGGCTGCAACTGTAGCTATTCTGTCATCTTCCTTCAGAAGGAAAGTTCTAACAACCCTCCTCTTCTGCATCCAGGGAAACTGCTACTCAGAGACATTGGTTATGTCACCTAGGGTTGCACAGCTTGGAAATGGCAGGGCCGGATTTGAGCCCAGGCCTGCCTCACCCCAAGTCCAGGTGCCTCCCTCTCGTACAGCGATGTTCCTGTGTGTCGTAGTGCGCAGGTGATGTCTTGGTGACCTCCTGACTGGGAGGTGACAGAGCAGATTGGAGCATACGATTGTCCTAGGGATGGGGGAGGGCAGTGTAGAGTGGTGGATTAGGTACCTTTGAGGGTTGTAATAACTTGTCATTCTAGAATCCTAGGGAAAGAGCCCCAAACTGGAAGGCAGGAGACTTGCCTCAACTGTTCCTAACTGCCTCCCACGCCCGCACAGCTTTCTGCGCCTTCGGCTGTCAGGCAGGAATGGCAGATTCTTTGAGTGAAGCCCTCCTACGGATAGCTCTTTTCTTCTTTCAACAAATAATTATCGAGCATCAGCTAATAATGCCTCCTGATTGACAGCGGTTAAGTGCCTACTGCATGCCATGTCCTGGGGCCATTATTTATGTGCATGATCCTGATGATCATCCCCATTGTACAGATGAGAAAACTTAGGCTCTAGAAGGTTAGGTGGCAAGGCCATTCAGCTAGTGTGCAGAGCTGGGAGTCAAACCCAGGACTCGGTGGCGAGCAAAACCGGACAAAGCCCTGCCCTCAGGGAGCTTCCACGGAGTCCTTTGCACACGCAGATAGGGGTGGCATGTGCTGTTTATCTGCACAATGATTTGAATAAAGTCCTAACTCTGGCAAGTGCTGCCAAGGAGAGCGCCACGGCGGCCTGTGATAGGCCAGTCTGGTGGAGTCTGTAGAGTCAGGGAAACAGGTGTGGAGGGGGTGGGGGTGTGCGCGTTCACGCAGTGAATCTTTTTCAAGCTCCTGCACCGTGCCATGCCCTCTACTGCATGCAGGGGACACGGTGGCACCAATCAGCTCCGGTCCCCACTGTCACAGAGTTGACATTTCAAGACACATGGTGGCCCAGATGGGGGTTATCCTCGGGTCCCACAGTGAACCCGAGACAGAGCAGGCACTGACAGTGGCCTTTCTCTCTGCCCGCAGTTGGAGAAGGAAGAGCAGATACACAGCGTGGATATTGGGAACGACGGCTCAGCCTTCGTGGAGGTGCTGGTGGGCAGCTCGGCCGGGGGTGCCGGGGAGCAAGACTATGAGGTAAGCAGGGCAGTCACACAGACCCTATGCTGCCCTCTGGCCCGCACGGCCCCGTCACTCTTTCCCTCAGGGCCTCTGGCGGGGCCAGGAGGTGGAGGGGAGTCACACCTGACTGATCCGCTGCCCTCTGGAGGGTCGCCCAGCGTACAGAGGGCACAAAGGACAGACACAGGGTAGTAAACGTCTCACATCAGGGAGAGACTGAGTTTGCATCACAGCTTGTCACACAAATTTATGATCTGATGGTTCTGGAGGTCAGTAGTCTAACATCACTCTCACTGTGCTGATACCCAGATGTGGGCAGAGCTGCATTCCTCCGGGAGGCTCTGGGAGAACTCATTTCCTTGTCTATTGCAGCCTCTAGAGGACACCTGCCCTCCTGGGCTCGCACCCCCTCCTTCATCAAAGCCAGCACCGCTGCTACTCTAGCATCTGCTTCCAGCGTCACTTTCCAACTCTCACTCTCTTGCCTCCTCCTTTCTTATAAAGACCCTCTCTCTTTTTTTTTTGAGACAGAGTCTCACTCTGTTGCCCTGGCTAGAGTGAGTGCCGTGGCGTCAGCCTAGCTCACAGCAACCTCAGACTCCTGGGCTCAAGCAATCCTCCTCGGCCTCCCGAGTAGCTGGGACTACAGGCATGCGCCACCATGCCCGGCTGATTTTTTCTGTATATTTTTAGTTGTCCAGATAATTTCTTTCTATTTTTTTTAGTAGAGACGGGGTCTCGCTCTTGCTCAGGCTGGTCTCGAACTCCTGAACTCAAACAATCCACCTGCCTCGGCCTCCCAGAGTGCTGGGATTACAGGCGTGAGCCACCGCGCCCGGCCTAAAGACCCTTTCAGTGACACTGGGCCCACCCGGATAATCGCGACTAATCTCCCCCATCTCAACATCTTCAACATCTCCACAGTTGCAAAGTGCCTTTTGCCACATTATAGGTCCAGGGATTAGGATGTAGTCATCTTTGAGGGGCCATTAGTCTGCCTATCACTGTCTTTTATGTTATCTTCTAGAAGCCTTGTATTTTTAGCTTTTACATTTAGATCTTGGTTCCATCTCAAATGAATTTTTGTGTATCATGTGAGAGGCAAGGACAAGGTTCATTTTTTTATTTATCTTTTTTTTTTTCTTTTGTAATTGAGATTTTATTGGTTGCGTTGAGGATCAGTACGGACATTTTCAATTTGTACACAATTCTTAACATACGTACCAAAAATCTAAAAAGCCATTTATTTTAATTCTTTTTAAAAGTTATTCCAGTGACTTTCCAGCTTAAAATTTGGAGGCAAATTTTCCCTAAGGAGGGTATCAAGTACCAGTATCTTCAAATGTTGATAAGCTGTTATGTAAGTCCCACCAATTCACAATTTATTATTATATATACTACACACTCAAATTTTCAATCGTTCACAGCACATTAACAAAGTTATTAGGGAAACAGGACTACCATGACCAAAGATGTTACAGAGTGTACGCAATTCTGACAGAGACAGCCATGATCAAGGAGTGGTTTTCTTTAGGAAACAAGTCTACTAAAAAACACCATGGGAATAGAAGTAATTTAAAATGTTCAAGACATTAAATGCAGGCCTGGGACTCCATATTGCCATTTAGTATGCTTTATGTTATAGGATATAAAAACTAACCCCAATCCGTGGAAGGTTAAGCTGACACCCAAGACAGTCAAAGCCTCCCATAATTCAATATCCCACACTATTTCAGTGCAATATCTGGTTGTACCAAAAAATAAACAACCAGCGAATGATTTCACCTCTTAAAAAAAAGCATTTACACTTAAAAAATGGGATGAGGTGGGATTCCCTCCTTCTTAAAAATGTTGCTAGAGCTACTACAAAACTTGCAGTTACAAAATAGTTGATAAAAATATTCCTCTGGATTGTACAAGAAGGGAGACAGGGACCACTGATAAGACATGGTATATGGTATTAATCAGATTTGGCTTCTTTCTCTCTTGCTTCATCAGAGGCTGGACTCTCCTCAGTTTTAGTTTCTCCATTTTCTGCAGATGAATCTTCTTTAGTTTCGTGGTTAGCCACTTCGGCCTGTCTTCCCTTTGCTCCTCTTTTCCCTTTTGGTTGCACTTTTTTGTCTGAAGATTTATCCTTTGCTGCTGCCTTTTTGGGCTTCGTTTCCACTTTCGCAGGAGCAGGTTTAGCTGACAGCCACGCACATCTCCTCTTGAACTCTTCCTTCACCGCGCCTTCGGCTGAGCTGACCTTCCTCTTGGGCATCTTGGCAGCGGGGAGGGCGCCTGCCAGGTGCCTGCGGGGCCGCAGCGGGCCGAGAGCCTTCGCAAAGCTGGGCTGCCTGGCCGCTGCCATCGCTCCTGCCGCCCGAGCTGCTGAGACCCCTATTTATCTTTTTTATATGTTTGCTGAAAATACTTTTTTAAAAAAAGACTCCCTTTTTTCAATTGAATTGTTTTGGCTCTTTTTTGACCATTTGTGTGAGTTTATTTCTGTACTCTTTTCTGTTCCATTGATATGTGTGTTTTTATTTATGCCAATACCACACTGTCTTATTTATTTTATTTATTTATTTTTTTGAGACAGAGTCTCACTCTTGCCCGGGCTAGAGTGAGTGCCATGGCGTCAGCCTAGCTCACAGCAACCTCACACTCCTGGGCTTAAGCGATCCTTCTGCCTCAGCCTCTCGAGTAGCTGGGACTACAGGCATGCGCCACTGTGCCCGGCTAATTTTTTCTATATATGTTTAGTTGTCCGATTAATTTCTTTCTATTTTTAGTAGAGAAGGGGTCTCGCTCTTCCTCAGGCTACTTTCGAACTCCTGAGCTCAAACAATCCTCCCGCCTCGGCCTCCCAGAGTGCTAGGATTACAGGTGTGAGCCACTGCGCCTGGCCTATTTTTATTTTTTTAGAGATGGGTTCTCACTCTGTAACCCAAGCTGGAGTGCAGTGGCGTGATCATAGCTCACTGCAGCCTTGAATTCTTGGGCTTAAGTGATCCTCCCACCTCAGCCTCCCAAGTAGCTGGGACTACAGGGGTATACCACCATGCCTGGCTAATTTTTAAAAAAATTGTTTAGAGGTAGGATCTCACTGTGTTGCCCAGTATGGTCTTGAACTGTTGGCCTCAGGTGATTCTCCTGCTTCAGCTTCCCAATTTGCTGGGATTACTGGTGTGAGCCACCACACCCAGCTCTGTAGGTGATCTTTATATCTTAATAGTAAAAATATATATGAAAACTGTGTAGTGTTGGGCTTCCAACATTAGTCTTCTTTAAGATTCTCTTGGCTATTCTAGATCCTTTACATTTGTTTTCATATGAATTATAAAACCAGCTTGTCAGTGACTTTATTCCTTTATTTCAGACCTACAGAAAAGTTGTAGAAATAGTACATATGCTGTTCACTGAGACTCCCCAAAGTTAACAAATTTGTACATACTTTTTTCTGAACTAAGAGTAAGTTGTATACACGATGCCCCTTCATTCCTGCAAACTGCAGTGGGTATTTCCTAAAAGCAAAGACATTTTCTTTACTTTAGTACAATTACCAAAATTAGGAAGTGAACATTGATATAATACTATATCACCTGATCTCAGACCTTATTCAGATCTCCATCGTTGTCCCAGTAAGTTCTTTATAGCACATCATTGCAGCAGATCTTCGTAGCATAATCATACATTGCATTGGCTTGTCACATCTCCTTGGTTTCCTTTCATTGACAACAGTTCCTGTGACTTTCTTTGTGTTTTGGGCCATTGACATTTTTAAAGAGCAGAGGTCAGTGATCTTTGTCAAATGTCACTTACTGTACAAAATGTCTGGTATTTCCTTGTGATTAAATTTAAATCACGGTTATACACTTTTGGCCAGAATACCACAGATGTGACATTGTGTTCTTTTCAGTGCAATATACAATTGATTTTTGTATATTGACTTTGTATCTTGTGACCTTGCTAAATTCACTTACTTTTGACCTCTTGTATCCTTATTAAATTCACCTATTAATTCTTGTAATTTGTGTAGATTCCTTGGGATTTTCTGCATAGACAATCGTGATCTGTGAAAAAAGACAGTTTTTTGTTTTCTTTTTCTCACCTTGTCTTACTCACTAGCTCTAGTTCAATGTTGAACAGAAGTGCAATCAGACATCCTTGCCTTGTTCCTGATCTTAGGGGGACTGTGTTGAGTCTTTCCCCATTAAGTATGATGTTAGCTGTAGGCTGTTTGTTTTTTATAGTTATCCTTTGTCAGGTTGAGGAAGTTGTTTCTCAGTTTGTTGAAAGCTTTTTTTCCTGAATGTGTATTGACTTTTATCAAGTGCTTTTTATGTTCTACAAGGTACCCTTGAGTGAGCAAGTTTCGCTATAACAAACATTTTTTTTTCTTCTCAAGGTTAGGTAAGTCAGCAGTCTTTGGGACTGTTATAAAAAAGTTCTCTGCTCCCCTTGGCGAATGTATTTAGGTCAGAATTCTACTTTATAACGACACAAACAGAGTAAATGCATTTTTAGCTAAAATTTTATCGTATCTATTATGTGAATTTCTTTGCCTTTACTTGTCTGTCTAGCAAGATGCAATGGCTAGGTGTGTTAGTCAAGGTTCTCCAGAAAGACAAAACCAATAGGACCTAGATATAGACATACGAGAGGATTTATCGGGGGAATTGACTCACATGATTATGGAGGCTGCGAAGTCCCACGATAGGCCGTCTGCAAGCTGAGAACCAGAGAAGCTGGTAGTGTGGTTCTGTCCACGTTGGAAAGCTCGTAAACGAAGGAAATGGTGTAACTCTCAGTCTGAGGTCGCTGGTGCTAAGCCCCAGAGTCCAAAGCCAAAGAACCTGGGGTTCGGATGTCCAAGTTCAGGAGAAGGGTATCCTGCTCTAGAAAAGAGAGACAAAGTTCACCCTTCTTTTGCCTTTTTGTTCCATCCAGGCCCCCAGCCGATTGCATGGTGCTCTCCCACAGTGAGGGCAGATCTTTCCTACTTAGTGCACTGACTCTCACACATCAGTCTCCTCTGGAAACACTCTCACAGACACACTCAGAAACAAGCTTCACCAGCTGTCCAGACATCCCTCAATCAAGTCGACACCTCAAATTAACCCATACTAGGTGAGGGTTTTATCTTTCTTAAGGTCTGAAAACACCTATGCCAACGGTTTCCCACTCTTTCAAGATTTTAAATTAAACTTCTGCTGGAGTCTCAGGTTTCTGTTACAACTTGTAGCTAAGACTGAATTAAAGACTCTGGGGCTTATAATATTTGGTTTCCAGCCAGAAACTAGATATAACTGGAAGCACCAAGAAAGAAAAGGAAAAGGGCAGAGTGGGGCCGGTCAATGTTGACGTCACCTACAAATCATTTTTCGAATTCTACAAAGGAAATTCGTAAGCTTTTGAAGTTAATGCAGACTAAGGATTAAAGGTTTAATTCCAGAAGCTTAGACAGTGTTGGATAATATAAGTCTGACAATCAGAGTCATTCTCTCTCTCTCTCTCTTATTTATTCATTCATTCATTCATTCCTTCACAGATGGGGTCATGCTTTTTGCTCATAGAGACATATATATAGTTAATTATATTCTGCATTCTTCTCAGCAAAAGGCTTTATTTTCTAATTTTACAAATTTCACAGTATGAGCCGGGTATGGTAGCGCATGCCTGTAATCCCAGCTACTCAGGAGGCTGAGGCAGGAGGATCGCTTGAGACCAGGAGTTTGAGGTTGCTGTGAGCTAGGCTGATGCCTTGGCACTCTAGCCTGGGTGACAGAGTAAGACTCTGTCTGAAAAAAAACCAAAAAACAAAACAAATTTCACAATATGTCGGTTAGAAAAGAGACCAAGCTGAAAATATTAAGTGGTCCTATGTCTACAGTGCTGTCTGATGGCAGGGCAGATCCTCTTTGGAGGAAAGTACGTCATAGCAGGTCCTCAAAGAATTCCCACAGACACGTTCCCAAACAACAGAAGTTAATGATTAAAAATACACACATATGAGAACACAAGCTGCCCTGACTTAGGGTCAGCAGATACTGTACATTGTAAACTTATATGCACAAAGGCTACATATATTGAAATTAAAAGATATAATAATATTTAAAAAGTACACTTAGGCCGGGCACGGAGGCTCATGCCTGTAATCCTAGTACTCTGGGAGGCTGAGGTGGGAGGATCGCTTGAGGTCAGGAGTTCGAGACCAACCTGAGCAAGAGCGAGACCCTGTCTCTACTGTAAATAGAAAGAAATTAATTAGACAGCTAAAAATATATATAGGAAAAAATTAGCTAGGCATGGTGGCGCATGCCTGGAGTCCCAGATACTGGGGAGGCTGAGGCAGGAGAATTGCTTGAGCCCAGGAATGTGAGGTTGCTGTGAGCTAGGCTGACGCCACGGCACTCTAGCCCGGGCAACAGAACAAGGCTGTCTCCAAAAAAATAAAAAAATAAAAAGTGCATTTAATAGTTCAGAGAAATAAATGAAGATATTGATGGTACGATGAAGGAACAAATGATAGTCAAAATTGACCAGGCAGTTTTGAAAAAGAGTGGGAGGGCTGTGTGCCCCACACCAAGGGATGAACCAACACAGTTATCTTAACAGAGAGAATGAAATATATAGAACTAGTAACTAGGTGTTACTAGAAGACTAAGATATGACTAAGAAGCAACAGCAGGGGGCAGCTACCACTAGGAAAACAAAGGACAGAGGTTGGAGTTATTGGAATTAGGTGTTAGCAGCCTCAGGAGCTGAAACTCAAACCCTGAGGGGGTGTTGCTCTTGCCCCAGGAGAATGGGTGGAGGAGGCCAGAGCTGCAGGTGTTGGGACTTGCAAACTGAATTCATCCGCTGCTGCGAGGAGGAACCACTGCACAAGCAGAAGCGTCCCTGGGCGATGCTCTTGGGATCTGCAAATGCACCAGCAGTAGCAGATCGCTCTTCGCCCGGCAGCCTTGCAGCCTCTCTCTGGCTCCCCCTGTTGGCAGAGCCTGATAAGGAGCAGCCAGCAAAGCAGAATTGCAGGTTGCCAAGTCCAGGCCGGGATCACAGAGCTGAGTGTAGAGGGTGGGTTTGGGCTGAGAAACGATAATTAACACAGCTCCCTTGCGTCTTTGGATTCTGTCCTCTCGTTTCTGGCCTCCAATAATTCCTTTTACCTTTCTGCTGACTCACCCGTGCATTTCCAAAAGGTGTCTGAATATCGTGCCAGTCACTGTGAATATTCTCTGCTGCGAAAGTTCCTTAGGACACGTAACCCCCCGTATTGCCAAATATGAAGACGTGGAAGAATTTGAGAAGGATTGTTCATATCTGGAGGTTAGAAAGATCCTTCTGGGTGCTGTGTCAGAGCGCGACTGACTGGAGGCCCAAAACGGAGGAAAGGTCTAGAGACGTCCAGGCCCTAGCTGGATTCTGGTGACGCCTGTCCCCTACTTGGGCCCTCTGCACTCTGCCTCAGCCCCTAGAAGGTGACATCTAAAGCCTTCCCTGGTTCTCATTCACTGTGCTTTCTCCCACCCAGGTCCTTCTGGTAACCTCATCTTTCATGTCGCCTTCTGAGAGCCGCAGTGGCTCAAACCCCAACCGAGTGCGCATGTTTGGTCCTGACAAGTTGGTCCGGGCAGCAGCTGAGAAGCGCTGGGACCGTGTCAAGATCGTTTGCAGCCAGCCCTACAGCAAGGTACCTAGGGCGGGTCCTGGGGTGTAGAATCCTTGGTCCTGGACAAGGAGGAAACGAAGGGGCCAATACTGAGTCCCCGAGGGCTGGAAGGAGTAGACAGCTGGTGTCCCATGGGATTATATGGAGGCTGGGTCCCTGTGTTCCCTGAAATGGGTTTGGGATCCTCCCCATGATGAGAAGCTTCGTGTCCTGGAGGGAATCGAGGAGGCGTGAATTGTCGCATGTCAGAGGGAATTGGAAGAGGGGGCAGCTGACTTGTTAGAGAAGTGGTCCAGTAAGGTGGGCCTAGTAGTTAAAGTCATGAGATCTGGGGTCTGACCACCAGGTTGAAATCCTGGCTATCCCACTTTTCAGCTGTGTGATCTTAGTTAAGTGACTTATCCTCTCTGGGCCTCTGTTTCCTGATCCTTATTGGGTTGCTGTAGGTGAAGGGGTGCAGTGTTGTGGTAACAGTGAGACATGAGTATCTGTTGGTGCCACACTATAGAGTTACACTTCCTGCCCTTGTAACTGTCTTGGGGGGTGTTTATCCTGTCGACTGGCGTCTCTTCATGAGGTCATCCAGGGACCCAAGCTTCTCCCATTTTCTGGGTCCAGCCGGCAGTTGGGGAAGAGCCTGGAGCATTTCTGTGTCCTGGAAGAGGCACCCAGCACTCCCCCCATTCCATAGGCAAGAGTTTGGACACGGGGCAGTAGGTTTGCGTGGACACCCAGAGACTTCGCCAATAGCAATGAGGCTGAAGCAGCTAATGCGTGTAAGGGGCTTAAGGCCGAGCCTGACTCAGAGTTAGGGCTCAGTAACGACAGCTGGATATTATAGTCGTCGTCATCAGGGCACCTCCTGAGACATGGATGTCCATGAGAAGGAAAGAGCCAGAAAGGGATTTCCCCAAGTGGAAGGGTCTTGGGGCCCTAACTCCCACCCCTCCTTTTCCAGGACTCCCCCTATGGCCTGAGTTTTGTGCGGTTCCACAGCCCTCCAGGCAAAGATGAGGCAGAGGCCCCCACCCAGGTGAGATCTACCCGCCACCCCCCAGAGCCTTCTCCTTGCCTGTTCACCCCCACCTGCCAACAGCCCACCCACAGCACTGACCTTGTGGGACCTTAGAAGGTGACGGTGACCAAGCTCGGCCAGTTCCGTGTGAAGGAGGAGGACGAGAGCGCCAGCTCCCTGAGGCCAGGGGCTCTCTTCTTCAGCCGGATCAACAAGACGGCCCCAGGTGAGTGTGGAAAACCTGAGTCCCGAGTGAGTAGAGGGTTGAGACCCAGACTCCTGGGTCTGGGGCATGACAGCCCCATAGATAGGAGTGGAAGGGACTCGGGGCCCTCTCATCCGGGGCGCGCTTTCTCCCTCTGTAGCCCCAGCCAGTGAGCCAGCAGGGCCCAGCTACGCAGCCGCTACACTCCAGGCCTCTAGCGCCATCTGCTCAACCTCTCCAGTCTCCAGGGCAGTAGGCGGCACCTCCAAGGTGAGATCATCACACTTTGGTGGGTGGAGGAGGAGAGAAGCTGGAGGCCTCAACCTGTCCCCACCCTCTCAGCCTCAGGAGTCTCCCAAAGGGAAGAGGAAGTTGGATTTGAACCAAGAAGAAAGGAAGACCCCCAGCAAACCGTCAGCCCAGCTCTCACTGCCTGCCGTCAAGAGACCCAAGTGTGAGCAGCCTAGATCCCTTATTTCCATAGGGGCCTGTGCTCTGGTGTCCTAGGGGACGAGGGGCTCGGGGTGTGGACCCCTGGGTCTGAGGGAGGAAGAGCTGGAGGTGTGGACCCCTGGGTCTGAGAGGGGGAGCTGGGGGCCTGGACCCCCAGGTCTCAGGGAGGAGGTGCTGGACGTTTAGCCCCAGTGGTGCTAAGTCATCGTCTCCTCTTTGGCTCCCCCAGTGCCGGTTCCCACCCATACCACAGCCGCAGCCCCAGTCCCTGCCCCAGCACAGGGGGCAATGCCAGGGAAACCTCGGGGAGAAGGCACCGAGCCCACAGGACACCGAGCTGGCCCGCAGGAGCTGGGGAAGATCCTTCAGGGTGTGGTGGTGGTGCTGAGTGGCTTCCAGAACCCCTTCCGCTCAGAGCTGCGGGACAAGGCCCTAGAGCTGGGGGCCAAGTATCGGCCAGACTGGACCCCGGACAGCACGCACCTCATGTAGGCCTGTGCCCTCCTCCTCTCCACGCCTCCTGTTGTTTCTGCCCCATCTCCCCCTGTCTCCTCCACCGTGCTTTCTATGTGCATCCTTCTTTTTTCTGATGTAAAAAAAAAAATGTTTATTTGCTAGCTCCGTTCACTGAAAAGGCACAGAAACAATAACCAACATAGCAGCAGTGAGCATCCTTAGCACCCTCTGTCTGCATCTTTTATGTTGTGCACGCTCGCTCTCTCGAGTGTTCTCTCTCTGTCTTTCTCTCTCTCCGTCTCTGTCTCCTTGTCTCTCTTAGCCCCTAGCCTCTACGTCTGTTTCTCGCATCTCCCTCGTTCTTCTATCTTTTTCTCTTTCTCCCATATTGATCTCACTGTCTCTTCCTCATCTTTCTCCCTCTCTCTCTGGCTTCCCGTCTCTCTCTTTCCCCTTTGCCCTTCAGATCACATCTAACTGGCACCCCTCAATTCTGCCTCCCACCAGCTGTGCCTTTGCCAACACCCCCAAGTACAGCCAGGTCCTAGGCCTTGGAGGCCGCATTGTGCGTAAAGAGTGGGTGCTGGACTGTCACCGGATGCGTCGGCGGCTGCCCTCCCGGAGGTGAGACCTTCCTGCACATATGTGCGACACACACTCATGCTCACACACACCCCAGCCCTTCCGCTTATCCTGTGCTGGGCAATGCCAGGGATCTGGGGAGAAAGCAGACAGGAGCCTGCTGGCGGAGAGCACAGGCGGTCCCAGCCCAGAGTCAGCGGGCTCCTGAGAGGAGGACAGGGGCTGGGGGACTCCAGATCAGAGAAGGAGGTCTTGCCTGAGAGGGTCACAGAGTGCTCTGTGGAGTCTGCTATTGGAGAAGGAAAAGGACGTTGCAGGCTGGGGGAACAGCAGGTATGAAGGCCCAGGGCTGGAGAACGTGCATTTGGGCCTGTTTACAGTCATTCAGAGCAACTCCTAGAAGCCTCTGCTCAGTGCCAGGCTGGGCTGTGCAATGCTCAGGATCCAGACGTTAAGCCCTGCCCTTGAACGCCCCTCCCTTTGATGAGGGGTCGGACTTGTTGTCACAGTGTGATCAAAGGCCCAAGCGGAGTCCCACAGTGAGCGAGGGCTCTTCGAGGACGAGAAGAGGTTTGCCAGACTGAACAGCCAAAGAGCCTGCTGGGTGGAGGAGACAGGTCAGGGCAGCCTGGTCTCTGCCCCGAGGAATTGCAGGTGGGGCTGAGCTTACGGTGGGAAGCAACAAGTGGCAGGAAAATGAGGCTGGGGCCGTAGGAGCCATGGAAGGGTTTCGAGCGAGGGCAGGATCAGATCTGAGGCCTGTGGGCGGGAGGAGAGATCGGAGTCGGACTCCGTGGCCTGAGTGTGCTCAGAAGTCACACTCAGCTGCACCGGGCGTGTCTGAGAGCCCATCTGCACTGGCCGGGGAGTGAGGCTGCGAGGCGTGTGGGGCCAGCTCAGTAAGGGCTTCTAGTGCCTGGCCGAGGCGCTGGGCTCTGTCCAGCTCCACAGGCCTTCATCTGTTGTTCAGGAATCCAGACACCTCTGGAAGCTGGAAGTTTTTTCCAGGTGTAGCACAAACATTTGGCTGCACGATCATCATGAACTGATGTGTGGCTATGTATGGACTTTGTTCATCCCTGTAAGTGTGCCATGGTATTTACCACTGAAATACTAATGGGTGTGATTATGGGAACTCCCCAGACTGCACTGGAGGTGTTATAATAATCTATATGCTTGCCATTTACATCTCTAGAATCTGAAAAAGTCAAAATTCCGACACCCGTCTGGCTCCAGGGGGCTCCTGCGTGAGTGGGGGGAGCCACGGAAGGTTGGGGGCAGGGGCAGGCTCTGCTGGGAGAGACGGAGTGTCAAGGGGAGTCTGCAGGTGGGGACCCCAGGGCAGTCTGGGGCCTTGGGGGTGGAGAGAAGGGATGGATTTGGGATATATTCAGGGCAGAATAAATCAGATAATAAATTTGGTTTATTATCTGCCTCAGAGAGCTCAAGGAGACCATGGCAGAAAAGGGAACAAGACAAAACAGCATTAGATTTGCAACTGGGTTTTAACAAAAAAAAATTCAGGAAGCATTTTATATTTTAAAAATTTGACTATAAGAAGAAAGACCCCAGGGAGATGGCTCTTCCTACTATAATCACAAATTGAAGTTTTTTTTGTTTTTTCTTTTTTTCCTCTAACCTGCTTCAGAGAAAGAACAGATTGAGTTTTAAAAAAATCTTTTTGATTACAGAGCACCTGGAAGAAAAAGTTTAGTAAAGCTACCATTGACTTTTTTTTTAACAAGATGGAGTCTCTCGCTATGTCACCCAGGCTGAAGTGCATTGGCACGATTATAATAGCTCACTGCAGCCTCAAACTCCCAGGCTTAAGTGATCCTCCTGCCTCAGCCTCCAGAGTAGCTGGGGCTACAAGTGTGCACCGACACAACCAGCTAATTTTTAAATTTTTCTGTAGAGATGGGGTCTTGCTGTGTTGCCCAGACTGGTCTCAAACTCCTGACGTCAAGCAATCCTCCTGCCTTAGCCTCCCAAAGTGTTGGGATTATAGGTGTGAGCCACTGTGCCCACCCTGTTTTTTTTTTTTTGATTAAAATTTATTTTTAATGCTTAAGAATCACAGCCATGGACTCTTAATCAACTGCTACACTTTAAATCCTCTGAATTTCCCATGAGCTGCCATTTTACAATGAGTGTGACTTATCTGAAGTGTTTCACCAGTTTCAAATCACAGGCAGGAGGGTCCTAATGCGTGAGCCTCAGGAAAGTAAAACCAACATTCGTCTGTTTCTGCTGTGTACTTTGCCCTGTGGTTTGGGGCAAATTAATTAATCTTCTCTCTATGCCTTAGTTTTCCTCACCTGTAAAATGGGGCTAAAATAGCACTGACCTCAGAACTCAATGCTTGAATATTTGTCGAATGCATATAATAGTGCCTGGCTCCTAGGAAGTCCCATGTAAGTGTTAGCTGCTGCTGATGCAAATAGAGCTGGGAAAGTTCTTTTCCTGGACTGCCAGTGGCTTAAAGAACCGCGAATACAGTGTGGGAGTCTGTAAAATGTATTTGCTTTTGAGAATTTTCTCTTAATTGGTAGGCATTCCCTAATGAGAAACTGCCTTTGATTCTCAAAGGGGAAAGTTATTTCTGATTTTTCTTTCCTTTCTGAAATGGGACATTTCTTCCCCAAGAAGGAAGGAAGAGAGGGTGTGCTCAGGTCTCCAGTGTGGGGGGCTGCACTGGCTGGGGTTCAGCGGGGCCTTCCTGAGCTGGGAGAGGGCCAGGCTGGGGGAGAGAGACCATGCTTCCCACCCCAAGTGAGTATTTAGTGAACGCCAGTGGCTCTTGCTTCCTGAACATCCTCTCCAGCTCCTTGGAGGACTCGGTATCCTGTTTATCGGAGGCCCGATTCCTCCCCTAGGTACCTCATGGCAGGGCCAGGCTCCAGCAGCGAGGACGAGGAGGGCTCTCACAGCGGCAGCAGCGGGGATGAAGCCCCCAAGCTTCCCCGAAAGGTCCGATGCCCCCGCCTGTGTTGGGGACGGTTTTGGGGGGATGGCATGGGTCTGCTGTGGTATCCCAAACTCTTCACTCCTGCCGTCACCACCCCCTGACTCACCCGCACCCCCTGTTCTCCTCACCGACTGACCCTCCTTTTCAGCGCCCCCAGGCCAAAACCAAGCCCCCTCAGACAGCTGGACCCAGCTCACCCCAGAAGCCCCCAACCCCTGAAGAGACCAAAGCAGCCTCACCCGGGCCCCAGGAAGATACTGACATTGAGGGGGAGCAGGCAGGTCAGAGTCTGAGGGAGGAGGGGCTGGGGCTGGACCCCCGGGTCTGGGGGAGGAGGGGCTGGGGCTGGACCCCCGGGTCTGAGGGAGGAGGGCTGGGGCCTGGACTCCCATTGCTAGAGGACAAAGAGGCTCAAAGCCTGGACCGTGGGTCTGGTGGAGGTAGAGACTGGATCCCGGACAGATGGAGCAGAAGGACATGGCGGCTGGGGTCAGGATAACTGGATCTTGGGGGCAGCTGAGGTGGAGGTTGGGATGCTGGGTCTGTGCCCAGGTGCCATACTGGAAGACATACCAGAAGACAAGGCAGTGACTTGCATTGACTGAGCCTCTACTTGCAGAAGGACAGGACAATGGAGCAGAAGATTCTGGGGACACTGAGGATGAGCTGAGGAGGTAGGGTTGGGGCTGGGGTTGGGCAGCCCAGCCTT
>CAUYSK010014125.1:0-14675 GCA_963575035.1 Avahi laniger | reverse complement strand
TGCACCAGAGGATGGCAGCTTCCACCACCCATCCTGGGTACACCACTGCTCTGGCTCTACTAAAAAAGAAAGGTTTCATTTGAAGGGAAAAATTTTCACTTCTAAGCAGAGGTTACTTAAGGCCAAGAGAATATGGGAGTGATGTATTTGTGGCTACTTGTATTGTGGCCCTAACTTCTCTTGACTCAAGGGACCAGGAATTTACTGAGCATAAGATTAGTAATTACAGCAACATTCGTTACCATACTTAAAGTGTACAATGTATACACGATCAAAATGCGTACTCTAGGAGGCACATATTAGTATTTCACTTGTACAGACGATGCTAAAGCTAAGAAAGGTTGATTAATGTGTCCAAGGTCACAATAATGCGGGAGCAAATATCAGATTTGACTCAGGTTTAGTCTGGCTCCTGTCTCTTCATTCTTGCCGCTACTCCTCCCTTCTATCTGTCCACCAGTGTTTGAACAGCCACTGAAGTACTACAAATGCTTGCATTGCAGAGGAGCCATGTCACAGAGGGCTCCCAGGACACCACTTGTGGAGGTTGGACCCTGCACAAAGGTGCCCGGCTGAGGAGGCAGGCAGGGCTGAAATAAGCCTGAGCTTGGCAGTTTTCTATTTTGCAAAGTGGTGCCATAAGGGCTGGCAGTGGCATGGAACCACTAGTGGCTGCAGGTTCAAGAATCCCATCAGCCTGTTGCCTTCTGTTTCCTGTCTACTATTTGAGCACTATTTTTCGATTTCCTAGACATGGCTCTGCCTGGAGAAAGCTTCCTGGTCCTTAGATCTAGTGTTTACAATCCCCTGTAGCCAGTGTGAAACGCCTGATTGTCCTGACTGTTATTGGGGACATGACTGGCATTCCTTCAGAACCTCATCATTCTGAAAATTAGACATAGACCACTCATTAATATGTGCAAATCCTGGGTGTAGCCACGGCATAAAGGTTAATAAAGAAGGTCTGGGATTTGAGAGCAGAGACAACCTATACCACTATATTACTCTTTGGAAAATAGGACCAGGAGGTTTTTAAGGTCTCTTGTGAGTATGCCTCAGGGTTGGGGCTTCTTTTCAATCTGCTGCAATCACAGTCACAATAGCTTGTAAATTTTTGTTGAGTGAATGACATTTAAATTAAAATATTTATCCCGATAATTCAGTAATGTGGGAAATATGTAGTCTTCCTGATTCAAGTTTAGCACTTAATCCACATTAGTTTCGAGGGAAGAAAAAGGACAGATCTGGCAGTCAGGTAACTTTGGCTTTTCTAGTTCTATCTCTGCTGCAGCTTTTGGGTATGACATGGAGCAAGTCACTGACCATCTCTGGAATTCAGTAAAAATAACGATGGACTCAGTGATCTCCAATCTCTTCATGGTGGCATGGTGCTCTTTTCACCAGGCACATTCAGACTGCAGTAATAGGCTTCACGGCATTTTGGAGCTGGAAGGGTTTAATGATCTCCTGGTCCACTCTCCTCGTTTGACAGATGCTCTTCATAAAGAAGACAGGACAAGTATTATTGTCCCCTTTTACAAACCAAAATACTAAGGCCCAGAGGGGTGAGTCATTTCCCTAAAGGATGTAAGATCTGGCTCATCTTATCATCACCCACACTCTCAGCTAAGTTTATCGGGTCAAGTCTGGATCTGGCCTGTCCAGAACACTGTCCAGTGTTCTGCAGCTCGATTCTCAGTGGAGACAGAAAAGCATCCACCAGTGTGTGCCCAACTATAGGCCTTCGAATGCCTATAGTGTAGTGTCACAATGTCCTTTACAGTTATGTTCCTCAGACAGAGCACAGGACGCTTCTTGGAGACGAGTGGGATAAATGCAAGTCTGGTTCTGTTTTATTTTTTACCAGAGGGACAGTGTGTAAATTGAGAAGATGGAAACCAGGCAGTTTCCTTGTTCCAAGAACAGGTTTTTTGGGAGCCACCATGCTGGCAGGCTGGAATCAGGGGTAGAAGAGTCACAGCTCAGTAAGTCATTCTGATACTGTTGGGTCTGACCATGAACAGACAGCACCAACAATAACGAGATCTACCCTTATTAAGTGTCTCCAGTAAGTGCACTAAGGATTTGATAGATATTGGGTAATTTAGGAAATGAAATATCTAAAAATGGAGATTCAAGAAATTAGCAATGTTAGAAATAAGCTGTAGGAAAGGGGGGAAATTATGGAGTCTGAGAGGAGCAGTTGTGTTTCATGGAAAACTGTGACGTTTAGAACATAAGGACTGAGAGCCTACAATTGCGGCAGCCACCACAGCCACCTTGTGTCCACTGGGAATCTTCTCTCTTTGAGTCACATCGAGGTCACCACAACCAAGGGAGAAAAGGGAGAAAAGAGATTTTACAAAAAGGTTGGCTTTGGGGTCTTACAAGGGATCGTGGCTCTAACACTTCCTACCAAGGATATCTTAACTGAGTCTCTTAACCTCTGACAGCCCCAGTATTTTCATCTGTAAAATGTTGTTGGTTTTTTTTTAATGAAGGTGAGTTATAATATATAAATCTCCTTGCATAGTATGAGCAGATTCTAGACTTCTCAACGAAAGCTGAAGGAAGAGAGAGGAGAGAGGAAAAAAGAGGATAAATCGTTTATTACATTTATTATAATTTATTAATATTATTATTCTTTCAGCTCTGGCTTATGGTTCATTAGTCAATGGTAAAATTAAGAGCATTCTTCTACAAATTACCTGCTTGAGATTTTTCTTCCCTGAGCCTTGCTAATTAAAAAATACCATAAATGTTCTAATTAGGCCACTGACATTTCTTTTCAATAATTGCAAAAGGACTCAAATAACTATGTTAAAGAACACATTAATATTACCCTAAAATGTAACTCACTGTGACTCTGATGCTAATACTAACTTGTAGGATTAGTTATATGGAGAACAAATTACCTTCATGGGACAAATGGCGAATCAGAGGTCCCTTTTCCAAAATACAGGGTCTATCAGAGTATGTAGGAAGTGAAACAAACTAGCACAACCATCCCACCTAACACATTCAGAGGCATTTGGAGCTGTGGTGGGGAAAACAGGCTCCCTAGTTAATTTCACACTTCCTCTATACATTTCAAAAAACAAGGTGTGACTCATTTCAAAAAAACGAGGTACAGCTACAGCTGGATTTTAAAAAGACCTTCGGAGGGCTAAATGCCAGGTATTCCACAAACTCTTTGGCTTAAAGGAGTTTTCTGTTTCCTGATGTCTGTTTGCTGTGGGGAATCCAAATCTGCTCAGTTATAGCAAGGGCATTATGCTTCCTGAAGGTTATTTCCTGCTCATTAAGGCTCTGGGCTTGCTGGAGTTGCTGGCCTTTGTCATTCTGAGCGTAGGCATGTTGGGGGCATGTCTATACTCTAAAAACTCAGAGAAATTTGCTAAAGCGGAAGGAAAGAAGGAAATGTATCCACAGAATGCCTTGCGTGTGCTGTCCTCCCAACAGCCCTAGGAAATAAGAGCTATGGTTGTCTGCAGTGGACATTTTAGGGAATCTAAGCTCAGAGGGGTCCCTGGACCATGCCGCTCCTCCATCAGTGCAGCCCGTCTGCTCTGAACTGTCTAGCAGGCCTTGGTGCAGAGGCTGAAGGCCCTATCGGGTCGCTCTGCAACTCTGCACCCAGCCCCTCAGCCACCCCCTCCTTCCTGCAGATGCCCCGGGTTTGTTTTCTTTGGCTCCCTCATTAATGAGTTCCACAGGACAATGCTAAGTCTAGTTATGCAGCCTTAATTGGTTTAGTTACAACAAGATAATTCCTTTTTTCTTCTCTTGGAGGCCTTTCTGTTTAAAGACATTTTAGCTGGAAGATGCTAATTATCAATGAGGAGAAAGTGACACCTGAAGAGTTCATTTTCCATCTTGGTCCTTGGTTTTTCCTTTGAACTCCCTTTACCCGGCCCTCTTTCCCACCTCAGCACTTCTCCCCCACTATCATAAAAGACAGCTCTTCCCTGGTCAGGCGGCAGGACCTTCTATCTCACTTGCCAGGGAGCCATTCCCTCTGCAGCTGCCTTGCGGGCATGGACAACCTGCGTGAGACCTTCCTGAGCCTCGAAGGTGGCTTGGGCTCCTCCGACGGCCCTGGCCTGCTGTCCGCCTGGGACTGGAAAGACAGGGCAGGGCCTTTTGAGCTGAACCAGGCCTCCCCCTCTCAGAGCCTTTCCCCGGCTCCATCGCTGGAGTCCTATTCTTCTTCTCCCTGTCCAGCTGTGGCTGGGCTGCCCCGAGGGCATGATGGGGCCAGCAGTGGGGGCAGTGATGACTACAGCGTCCAAGGGGCTGGTGGCCTGGTAGAGGTGGACTACAACATGTTAGCCTTCCAGCCTGCCTACCTACAGGGTGCTGGTGGCCCCAAGGCCCAGAAGGGCACCAAAGTCAGAATGTCTGTCCAGCGGAGGCGGAAGGCCAGCGAGAGGGAGAAGCTCAGGATGAGGACCTTGGCAGACGCCCTGCACACCCTCCGGAATTACCTGCCACCTGTCTACAGCCAGAGAGGCCAGCCGCTCACCAAGATCCAGACGCTCAAGTACACCATCAAATACATCGGGGAACTTACAGACCTCCTCAACCGTGGCAGAGAGCCCAGAGCCCAGAGCGCCTGAGCTCTGCCCCGGGGAATGCCACCAGTCCCAGCCCTCTGGGCAGGAGTAGAAGAGCTTTAAAGACCTGGAGTATCTCATGGAACAACAGCACAGAATTATTTTCTCATAGTAAGCATGGTGATCCCGTGATCTGAAAGGTCCTAAGGGAATTCTTACCTGACCTATTGGACCCACCAGAACACTTAATCCACCAGACGAGCAGAGACTTTTACTTCCAGTTTTTCCACCATCTCTTGGGAGACTCCTCTTTTGCAAAGAGACATTATTTTGCCCCTCTCTGTCTGTTGAAGGTATTTTAAAGGGTCAATTATTTTAAATGTATTTTTTTAATAACATAAAATTGTTACAATTAATCTTCCCCTGCCATTTTGGTGTCGGGAGCTTTCTTTCTGTTACTAACTAAACCTGTATTTTGTACAGGATCCGGTGTGACACTTGGATTCTTATTTAGAAATATTTGTGCTGAGTAAAAGGCTTCGGTGCTCCCATTTCGTTTTGTGTGTGTATGAGAGCATGTTTGCTTTTGACTGAAAGCATGCCTTTACTTTTGCAGGGAACAAAATCACTTAAATACAGAATGAATTGGTGTCATGGTAAATGGAAAGTCACAGGCAGGCAGGCTGAGTTAAGAGAGTGAAGACCAGAGCCTCCTCTCCTGGCACGGGGGAGGAAGGCTGCACGGTCACCCTGCCAGTGAGACAGGGAATTGGGTACAGGGAGGAGGAGGGCACAGCACCTCCGGGTGGGCCTGAGGCAGGGCTGAGAGTGCAGGAGCTCCCTGTCCCACGCCTGGTATGAATAGGACCTCATTTAATCTCTTCACCTACACGTTTTCCAAATGAAGAGATTGGAAAAAAAAAAAGCAATTTGAATCCATAGACTATAAGTGAAAGGGTCAGGATTAGAACTCGAGTCTGTCGCTAACCTCCCCAAAGGTACTTCTTCATCCACAACATCTTCCCTGCTATATGGCCACCTCCCCCCCAAATCCCCTCACGTGCGCCCATCACCAACACACACCCTCTTGTCTTGGGGTGGGTATCTGTAGCACCCTCCATTTGGCTAATTTGAATGGCGCAGGACATTGAAAAGAGAGCTTTGAATTAAGGAGGTTCTCAAAAACTAGTGGGCTTTTTTAAGGTTGAATTTTTCTTCCTATGGTTGTTAACCATTATTATTTGTTTTACATGTCTTCTGTCATTTTGTTTCTATTGGTGATTTTTCTTCTTTTTGGTGACATAAATTACAAAAGTTGTAAGTGTGTTCAACAATTTCATGCGTAACTTCTCCAGATTTTTCCTTTGCTGACACAAACATATACAAATAAATATGAGTATCTATACAATTTTAAGAATACCTTTAATTCTGTAAATTCCTTTTTATTAAGCAATGTACAGTAAAAATTCTTCCAAGTTAGCACAAATAAATCTGCGATGTAAATACCATTATTACCTTCATTTTATAGATGAGGAAACTGAGTCATGACTTGCCCAGAGTCACCCGTGTGAAAATGTAGTGGAGAGTAGAGGTTACAACAATGTTCTATAGTACAAGTTCTGCAGAATTTCTTTAACAAGTCCCCTTTTGAATGATATTTAAGTTGTTTTAAGTTTTTTATTATAAAAAATACTGTAATAAATATCACAGACAACTAGCTTTATCTACTTATATTTTCATCCCCAGAAATGGGATTTCTAGATATTTTAAATTTTAATAAATACTTTTAAATAACTTTTATAAAGGTTTGTAGTTATTTACACTCCTCCTGATATTATGTGACACAATCAGGTACCGTACATTGTCATTGGATATTATCAACCTTATGAATTTTTAATGAATAAAAATGATTATATCATTATTGTGTTAATTTTAATTTTCCTATTATTTGAGAGGGAGTATATTTTTTTATTTTGTGTGACTATTGTTAATTTTAGTTCCTTTTCTAAAACTTGCCAGTTTATGTTTTTTTGTCATTATTTATTGGGTTGTTTATCTTCCTGTTAGTTGGGAGAGTTCTTTGCATATTATATGCATTTAAATATTTCCTTCCAACCTATCATTTTATTAGATTCTTTTTTCCTTTTTAATTGATACATAATATTTATACATATTTATGGGGTACATGTGATATTTTGCTACATGCATAGAATGTATAAAAATCAAATCAGGATATTTAAGTTATCCATCACCTCCCGTATTTATTATTTCTATGCGTTGGGAGCAATTCATGTCCTCTCCTCTAGCTATTTTGAAATATACACTATGTCATTGTTAGCTATGGTCACCCTACTCTGCTATCGAACATTAAAACTTACTTCTTCTATCTAACTGAATGTTTGTACCAATTAACCAATCTCCCTTCACACCCCGCAACCCCATTCACTCACCCTTCCCAGCCTCTAGTATCTATCATTCTACTCTCTACCTCCACGAGATTAACTTTTTTTGCTAAAAAATGAGTGAGAATGTGTGAGAGTGAGTGAGAATATGTGATATGTGTCTTTCTGTGCCTGCTTGATTTTACTTAACCATAATCACTTCCAGCATATTCTTTTTTGTGATGGCTTCTATTTGTGATTTTGATTATGGTATCTTTTGCTCTTTGAAGCTTTTCATTTTTATATGATCAAATCTGTTTTTAGTTTAATGGCTTATGTGTTTTTTCTCCTTTGCTTGATTTTTCCCAGTTCCAAGGCTATCCAAATGCTCCTCTGATTTTTTCAAATATTTGTATAGTTTAATTATTTACATATGGATCTTTAATATGCCCACAATTTATTTTATGTATAGTATATGTAAGGAATCTAACTTTATTTCTGACTAGTGTTTTATACCCGAAGAATAGTATATCTTGTCATCGGGGTTGGTGGGTGGTGGTGGGGCACAGTTGCTAGAATGTCATTCTATGTATACAAACCTTCATCAGCTTCTGATATATTTCTCTTTAGTGTTTTAGAGAAGAAACTAGAAAACATTGGACAATATCAAGACTTTCTCACAAAAACTCTATACATGTGTAGGTGTTCATGTGAAAGCACATGTGTGTGCACTCATGGCTGTGTGTGGGCTGTTTTATGTATTGGAGAAGGAGGAGTAGGGAGGATGAACGATATGGGAATGGGGGAACCAGCTGGTCTAAAAACCAACTTTTAGATCAAATGCTATTTTCCTTGCCATTTTAAACTCTTGGCTTTGGCTTTTCAAGCTGGAGCATTAAGAATGGTTTATAAATAGCTTGGGTAATTTTGGTTGTCCTGAGGACCAAATACTGAATGAGTGAGAAGGTGCCTGTCTTCAGTTTTAAAACATGCCTTAAAGCCACAGACTCACCTATTAGCTGGGTGTGCCTTCGGGAGGACGAAGGGGCCCACTGGAAGGTAGGCATCTGGAAGACCAGGAAAAGGTGACAGCTTCCTGAGAGGAGGCCTTTGAGCCACAGCCTTGTCTCACAAACGCTGCTGAGACCTCCCGGGACTGCCTGCCTGCAGCCCCAGCCTCTCCCCAGGAGAAGCAGCTGCCTATGAGCATTTGACTCCCACAGCAAGCAATCCCCAGTGCAGTTGGCTCCCTGGTAGGGAAGAAAGCTGGAACAAGTCCCTGATTCCTCCAGGGAGTGTTTCAAAGCATTTGGCCTGGGCAAAGCTCGAGAATAGGAATAATTATTTCTGGTGCTTGGATAGAAGAAGGATTGCAGAACCGCAATTCACACATGCCTACTGTGTTGCTGTCAGTATATCCGTATTTATTATTTCATGTAATCCCCATAACAACCCCGGGAGATGGGCATTATCGTTCCTATTTTGAGAATGAGGGAACTGAGGTTTAGGACAGTTAAGCAATGCAAAGGCACATAGTTAGCTAGTGGCACGTGGCTGACTAGTTAGCTCGTGAGCTCAACTCTACCTCCAAATCTCAGGCTCCTTCCCCGAACCACGCTGCCTTCTTTTCCGGCTCTCTAAGGACGCTGCATGTGCTGGGCTTGGCGGCAGGAGAGCGGGCTCAGCAAATGCTCACTCGTGGGGCCTCTCGACCTTTTTTCTGCTTCCCTACCTCCGGGCCCTCATCTTTCACCATCTGAAGCATTTCAGAAGGGGCGATTCATCTTGTCCTCTAAATTATTTCCCTTTGAACTTCTGCCTCCACCCTGAACATTTTCTCAGACATTCCCTTCACTTCCTTTGCTGGCGCCTGGAGTCTCTCTTAATCTGCAGAGGAAACCTGACTTCTGTTCATTCCTGTTCAATAAAGTGTTCCACAATTCACACCGGGCTGAGGATTCTTTGTTCTGCTTGTAGTTTCTACCACATTAGCTAATTGGGAGAGAGGCCAGCGAGAGAGGCCAAAGTAGGGGCAGGGGATCCTCTGCAAATTGACAAGTCCTCAGAATTACCCTCATGGTAAAATGGTTTTTTTAAACAACAGGAAAAGGAGATGCATATGCAAACGCACGTGTGCTTTTGAGGTCCTGCTGCAGTGGTTTAGTAAGTTACGTGCTTACATTGAGGCATCATTGGATTCCCCCAGAGGACATTTCCTGCAGACTCCAGGCTGTAGGAGGAGCCTTGACCCTTTGGGCTCAGCCCACCCTGCTCCACAGGGACCAGAGCCTGGCGTGCCCCTCTCGTCCTGCTGGGAACCCAAGAAGCCTTCTATCTTGACAGTAAAATATTGAAGCTGAAACAGTACCCCTCTTAGAACAGCCCAGAAGGACTCGATCTTAATATTTTGACCCTTGATCGCTGAGGAATAAGAAAGCAGAAAAACTCCTGAGAAGGGAAAAAGGATAATAATTTATTCGTCTCTTGGATTTGGGAACTATTGACCTTCCCTCCACTGTAGTGTTCTCCTCCATAGGAACCTTACTGACTTCTGTTTCTCTTCATTAAGGGGGGACCTGGTTGGGCTGGAGTTGGGGAACTTGTGGGAGAAAAGTGTCTTTAGGTAGCACTGCCACGGGCCCTTCCCCGCCCAGTACAAGGAGTGTGGATTCAACATCTGAGGTGTCAAGCTCAGTGCTAAGAGCTCTGTGTATGTTTTTTCCTTTAATCTTGACAGCTAACACTACATGATAGCTATTATTAGCCCATTCTGCAAAGAAGAAAACAGGCTGAGAGGCCAAGTAGCTTTGCCCAAGGTCTCATAATTGGTGCCAAGCCAAGGATTCCACCCAGGTCTGCCTGACCCATTTCTTTAACAATACTACATTTGTGTGCCAGAACTGCAGCAGTGAGCAAAACAAACAGAACAGTCTCAGTGCTCAAGTCTTTTCCGCTAGTCTGTGCTCTCACTTGAAAAAGCTTTGCGTTCGGTGTCCAAACAACTTTTTCAGATTTCCATAGATGAGAGCATATTTTAAATTGTGATACCCTTTATACTCTTTTCCCACTTGGTATGGAGCATGAATATTCTTTCATTCTCTCTAGTTCTCTCCCTACACCAGGTGTGTCTTTATGTTGCTTAGAGATTACAAAGCATTTTCCATACATTATCCTATTTAACTCTTACCTACAACTCACTATATATCAGATTGAATGAGGATTGCTATGCCCATTTTATAGATGGAAAAGTTAAGGCTTAGGATGACCAAATATCGTAACTATTAATAAATGACAGAGCTAGCACCAGAATCCAAGTGCTTAAACTTCTAATCTGGTTCCCAAGATTTTCTTGAGGAAATCTAGTTGTGCTCTAACTCTGTTCCCAAAGGCATCCTCAAAATGTGACCCACGGTACATTTCTTCAAGATGGGTTTTGCCTTGGGCATTCCTGAATTTTTGAGTCTAATCAGTATGCACAGATAAAAACAATCAACACTGTCACGTTGGGTAGGGTGGCGGAAATCTAAACCCTTGAACGGAATTTTATTCCCCTTCATAATTGAAGAATTTGCATCTCCCAAGAGACCCCTATCTACTTTTACTGCATGTCTAATTACTTCCTAGCGAAGAAAACAGAAGACATTTCAATAATTTAAGTGCCAAGGATACTAGCAAACACCAAAAGGCCTGACATGTTCTGTGGGCGGCTGAGAGTCAGGTGGTGGGCTGAGCACTCAGTCACTGGAACAAAGAATGGAGACACACGATGGTGGCAGGAGCCACCAGGCCCGAGAAGGAGGGCAGGGAAGGAGATGGGAGTCAGCTCTCAGTCTTGGCCTGACCAGTGCTGTGCTGAATAAAGGGGATGCAGAGATGAGATGCTCACAGCCGAACAAGGGAGACAGACAGGTAAACAGATCACAGGAACCAGTGCTCCCTGCAGGACTCGGGGAAGGTTCACACAGAAGGAGGCTCTTGCACTTTTCCTCTAGGCCCTCAAGGGAGCCAAGGGCATCCTCAACCAAGGAGACTGCATGTGCAAAAGCAGGGAGGTCTGAGAAGCCTTCAGGGTTTGGGGGAATCACAGTGGACTGATTTGGCTGAGGCAGAGAGTGAGTTTGGAGGAGCAGGGACGGGAGGATGGATGAGTAAGCAGGAGCTGGAAGCTGGGGGAGCTGCCTCTCAACCCGACAAAAGCCCCTCTCTCTCACTGGCTTACTCCGTGGTTGGTGATCGGGGTCCCAATCGAAGCACTGGGTGTAGGAAATAACACGCATGAGTGATTGAAGCTGTAGCCCACGTGGCTCAATTACTATTAATATATACTCCTTTTTCTTGTTTTACTTCTTAGTACTTGTTTACATGTCTATAAAAGGGAAACCCAGTCTTTAGCAATAGTTCTTGAAATTGTCTTTCTTCTCACATCTGCTTTCTCTTCATCTCACAGGTTTGTTCTCACGTCTTTTTTCGGAACTCTGCAAACAATTCCTCCCCAGGTCTATCCTCATGACTCTTGTCATTTGCCCTTGCCCCCTCTTCTTAGATCCCTTCCTCTGTTCTGCCCCACACCTCGGGCCATAGGCCATTCCTCCTATAACAAAATACCTGAAACTGGGCAGGTATTATTTATAAATAATAGACATTTATTTCTCACAGTTCTGGAGGCTGGGAAGTCCAAGATTAAGGCGCTGGCATTTAGTGTCTGGTGAGGGCCTTTTTGCTGTGTCCTCACATGATGGAAGGTGGAAGGGCCAAAGTGTGTGAACGCTATGTGAAGCCTTTTTTCTTTTCTTTTCTTTCTGAGACAGAGTCTCGCTCTGTTGTTCCAGGTAGCATGGTGCAGTGGCATCAATGTAGAGCACTGCAACCTCAAACTCCTGGGCTCAAGTGATCCTCCTGCCTCAGCCTCCCAAGTAGCGGGGACTACAGGTTTGTGTCACGATACCCACCTAATTTTTTTATTTTTAGTAGAGACAGGGTCTTGCTCTTGCTCAGGCTAGTCTCGAACTCCTCTCCTCAATGCATATTCCTGCCTTTTCCTCCCAGAATGCTAGGATTACAGGCGTGAGCCACGCCTCTTTTATAAGGCGTTAATCTCATTCGCCAGGGCAGAGTCCTCTGATCATCTCCTAAAAATTCCACCTCTTAATACTATCACATTGGTGGCTGGGTCTCAACATATGAATTTTGGGGATCACGTTCAGACCACAGCACCTGCTTAGGCAGGACTAGAGCTCTCCTTGATGGAGAAACTAAGCAGGCAAAGCCAGAATGCTCTTTATTCACCTAGGTGCACTCACACCTCATTCATCCTATCATACTTGCTGTGCACACAGCAGCTCCTGGCTGCCTTGGCCTGTGTTTAGGGGCTGTTTTATTCTTTTATTATTCGTACACTGCAGATTATCAACCATGTCTGTAGGCAGCTCCATACTAGGCCTTGGAGTGACAAAGGGGCAGAGGGTGACCAAGATGCTGCCAATTTAAACACTAGTAACATCGTGTTCTTTTTTATTCTATGGATTTCGTTTAACCCTCAAAATAACCTTGTGAGGGCAAAGTGCATTCTCTGCTCTCAAAAAGTTTAAAATGGAGGTGAGGGAGAGAGGCCTATACCTAAATGATAATACAGGCAAAATGAAAATAAAAAAGTTTTAAACGGTAACTAAAATATAATGGGAACAATGGATGGTGCTATGGTTCGCATGTTTGTGCCCCTCCAAAATTCACGTTGAAACTTAATCATCAATGTTACAGTATTAAAAGGCAGGGCCTTTAGGAGGTGATTACATCATGAGGGTGGAGTCCTCACAAATAGGATTCTGACCTTAGAAAAGAGGTCTGAGGGAGCCGTGTGCCCCTTTCTGTTCCTCCCACCACACGAGGACGCAGCATTCGAGGTGGCATTTTGCGAGCAGAGACCGGACCCTCACTAGACAGTGAACCTGCCAGCATCTTAATCTTGGACTTTCCAGCCTCCATAACTGTGAGCAATAAATTTACACTGTTTATAAATTACCCAGTCTAAGGTATTTTTTTATTATAGCAGGAATGCACTAAGACAGATGGGGAGAGGTGTTCTGCTTGATGGGTCACCTAGCTTCATGGATGTGCTGGTATTGAACCCAAACCTAGGTAGACAAGTGGGATCTTGATAGGGGTAAGGGGCATTTCACATGATAATAGCAAGAATAAAGGTACAAAGCCAGGCCTCAGCTGGGGGCATGGTGCCTTATGAGTGAGGGATGAGACACAAAGGTGAAGAGTTTGGTTACAGCTTATAAAGGGCTGAAAAGCCAAACTGAGGGATTGAACATAGAAGAGATCTTTATTTTGTATTTCATTCCTTCTGTGAGGATATGTGAAGATGACAAATTTATTCTCTGAACAAGAATTCATGAACTGACAGCATGTTTCTTAGCCCGTGCTTGGCTCCTGGGAGATTCAGAATCCTTGCCCCCTGGAAGTTTATGCCCTAAGGGTGGAGGATTAGATTCTATAATTGATTGGAGAGGAGTGTGGCTCAGACCGTGAGTCCGCTAGGAACTTTGGGGGTGGAGGGACATTCTCTGGGGGTTGGAAGCACAAAAGAAGGGGTTAGGGGTTACATCATGAGTAAATTGAGGCTGGAGTGGGGAGGGAGCAGAAGGCAGAGCATTCCTGGTGGAACCGGGCAGTAAGGTGCTTGAGTGGTCAGGAGAAATGGCAGGAAGGGAAAGGTAGGCCCCGCTTCGAAAGCTCTGGAGACACCAGTGCAAAAGACACCATTTCCAAATTCTGATCAGTCCCTGAACATCCTGTTCTGGAATATTCAGTGCATAACTGCCAGAGTCTAACACTTCCAGCAAGGCTGCGAGGTAGATGTAATTATCTCCATTTTACAGATGAGAAAAGGAAGCTCAGAGAGGTGAGGCCAGTCTTGTGGGGCCTCTGCCCAGCGAAGGGCTGCCTGGTTTCAGAGCTTCTCTAACCTGCTCAGCTGCACTGCCTTCATTCAGAGCAAGAGCCTGAAAGCAGAAACTGGAGAATGATGATCATCCATGAGAGATGATTTCTCAGGACATTTCTGAGCATAGGTACTATCCGATTAACACCTAGAGATTATAAAGTCCAGCAGTGGGGGAGAGAGGGATTTCTTTCCCCAATTACAGCTAATGCGTGGCATGCAAATGCTTCCCCGTTTTGTTTTTTTCATTTGGGGGAAGACCTTTTCAAAGATCCCAGAGGTTTAAATATGGATATAAAAGCAATTTACTCCTATCAAATAACACACTCCAATTACTTCTCTGGAGCCTCCAGCCTTTGAGTTCGTCCTGCTCGGGTGTTCACCTGCCCAGCCCTCCCAGGCAGGTGAGCGTCAGAGGTCTCCAGAGCCGGCTTTTGACCCCGTTAACCAGGCTGGAGGTGCCCAAGTGTGCCCCTGGGGGCCGCAGGGAGGGGGAGGCTCTTTTTTTTTTTTTTTTTGAGACAGAGTCTTACTCTGTTGCCCTGGCTAGAGTGAGTGCCATGGCGTTAGCCTAGCTCACAGCAACCTCAGACTCCTGAACTCAAGCAATCCTACTGCCTCAGCCTCCCAAGTAGCTGGGACTACAGGCATGCGCCACCATGGCCGGCTAATTTTTTTTTTCCTATATATTTTTAGTTGTCCAATTAATTTCTTTCTAATTTTAGTAGAGACGGGGTCTCGCTCTTGCTCAGGCTGGTTTCGAACTCCTGAGCTCAAACAATCCGCCCGCCT
>CAUYSK010014124.1:0-10005 GCA_963575035.1 Avahi laniger | reverse complement strand
TTCTTTCTATTTTTTGGTAGAGATGGGGTCTCGCTCTTGCTCAGGCTGGTCTCGAACTCCTGAGCTCAGAACGATCCGCCCACCTCGGCCTCCCAGAGTGCTAGGATTACAGGCTTGAGCCACCGCGCCCGGCCTGTGTTTTTTTTTTTTTTTAGAGAGTCTCACTGTGTTGCCTGAGTTAGAGTGCCGTGGCATCATCCTAGCTCACAGCAACCTCAAACTCCTGGGCTCAAGCGATCCTCCTGCCTCAGCCTCCCAAGTAGCTGGGACTACAGGCATGTGCCACCATGCCTAATTTTTTCTATATATTTTTAGTTGTCCGATTAATTTCTTTCTAATTTTAGTAGAGACGGGGTCTCGCTCTTGCTCAGGCTGCTTTCGAACTCCTGAGCTCAAACAATCCGCCCGCCTCGGCCTCCCAGAGAGCTAGGATTACAGGCGTGAGCCACCGCGCCCGGCCTATATTGGTTTCTTTTAAAAGAAGGAAATAGGACTTATTTTTCAGGAGCCCTGAAAAAAATGAATTTCACAGCTTTTCTGTGAAAATAAAATCTAGTCCAGAAATTTTAATTTATGTTCAATCTAAATCACTCCTTTTATAACTTAAGTGCCTCCAATTTCTCCCCCACTTAATCTAATCTACACTGTCTCCAGATTAATACATTAAATAAACTGTGGTATATTCATATAATGAGATACTACAAAGCAACGAAAATCAATGAACTATTGCTACACACATCAAGTGAAAGACTCCGACAAACATGTTAAGCAAAAGAAACCAGCCCCAAAGGAATATATACTGTATAATTCCATTTATAAAAAGTTCAAAAATAGACAAAACTGTCCATTCACTTTTGCTGTGAATGTAAAACGGCTTTAAAAAAAATTAAGTCTATCAATTAAAAAACAAAAACAGAGGCCGGGCTCAGTGGCTCACGCCTGTAATCCTAGCCCTCTGGGAGACGGAGGCAGGCGGATTGTTTGAGCTCAGGAGTTAGAGACCAGCCTGAGCAAGAGCGAGATCCCGTTTCTACTAAAAATATAGAAAGAAATTATCTGGACAACTAAAAATATATATAGAAAAAAAAAATTAGCCGGCCATGGTGGTGAATGCCTGTAGTCCCAGCTACTCGGGAGGCTGAGGCAGTAGGATCGCTTGAGCCCAGGAGTTTGAGGTTGCTGTGAGCTAGGCTGACGCCAGGGCACTCACTCTAGCCCGGGCAACAGAGGGAGACTCTGTCTCCAAAAAAAAAAAAAAAAAGGCAAAACTGATCTATAGTGTTAGAATCAGAATAGTGGTCACCTTGGGAAGGAGGGACAGGGTAATGACTGGAAGAATAAGGTGGGCTTCTGGGATGTTGGTAGTATTCTATTTCTTGATCTAGATGGTGGTCACATGAGCTTATTCAGTTTGTAATAATTCAGTGAGCTATATACTTGAGATAATAAAAGTTTTTAAAAATATACAAATAGCAAATCTTCTCTGACTTTTAATAAGGAAAGTCCATTAGAAGGTATGTATAAAATACCTCCCAAATGCAAAGAATCTTACTTTAGATGTTAGAAAAAAAGTACATCTATTTTCCTGCTCCAGCAGGAACTCAATTTATTCTGCTTAGCCCAAATCAGACCTATGATAGTCCTAATGGATTCTTTGGGTTTATATGAGAACACTATTACAAGAGACATTTTAAAACCTATCTAGATTCATGGCCTCTTATCTACAATATAGATCTGTATCATAAACATGCCGAGAGAAGGTATTCGACAAATATTTACTAATGATACACAGCCCAAACTTTAAACTCATACAGCAAAGTCTGAAATATGTAGTACAAGTAAATAAGATTAAAAACTAAGCTTATTGGCCTAAAGAGCACAACTTCCAGAAATCCTATTTTTAGAAATGAAGTTACAGAATGTACTGCTTATAAGGCAGAGAACAATAATTTGTGAAAATAGCCATGGCAGAGGAAATTGGTCCCCCCCACCACCACCACCACTGCTGCCTGGCTCCGACAAGGCACAATCAACTTCCTGATGCCATAGTTAAGCAAAAGGAATCCAGCAGCAACTCTGTTCTTAGGGTAGAGACTACTAGATTAGGAAGAACCATGATGTGATACAAACCCAGCAGCAAGGAGCTAGCTGAGGCAGATGATAATACTGTTGGGGGAAAAAATGAGAAGTACTTGACCAACCTATCCTTTGGATCTAAAATCATTACCATTCCTCTTTCCACAGTGGCCATAAACCAAAATATATCTTTGGGGTTTCTCTGGAGTAGAATCGACCCACAATAAATATGTGTCCTCAGTGTCCTATAAATACTTGAGCCATCAGAGTTCACTTTCTAAGAGTTTCCCAGCAGTACCCTTTCAATTAATTGAATGAATCATTAATGATAAGTACTGCTAAGCTTTTTTAAGGTCAATCACAACATATATCAACTTTGTCCAGTTACCATCACCAGTGACATTGCTTTTGTTCTATTTTTAAATCGGAGGTACTATCTGTTCATATGGGAAAATAATTTTTAAATAATACAAAGAAAATATTTAAAATTATATGGAAATCAGGTCAAACAGGAGCAGAGTCTTTGGTCTTTTAATAGGCATGCTATATTACCTGCTGGTGAAGGACTTGCCTCTAATAAAGGATGTTGATATGAGAGACATTAAGGCATTTGGTTCAGCTGAGTATAGTTATTATGCCAAAGAAAACTGCAATAAACAAGTCACATAGAAAGTCCAAGTGGAAAGGTGATTGTTGATCTCCAAACATATGACAAAAATCATCTACGAAGATGTTCATTGTAGCATTGTTTGTAATAGTGAAAAGAAAAATATTCATCAATATGAAAGTGTTTAAATTATATAATAGAATACTCTGCAGCCATTAAAAAGAATGATATAGAGTCACAGGAGCTGATAGGAAATATATATCATTAAGTAAAAAAAAAGCTGAAGAATCCTGTGTACATTCAATCGTATAACCTATATACTCATATGTAATGAAAATTTCTAGAAGAATATGCAAGAGGCCGGGCGCGATGGCTCATGCCTGTAATCCTAGCTCTCTGGGAGGCCAAGGCAGGCAGATTGTTTGAGCTCAGGAGTTCGAAAGCAGCCTGAGCAAGAGCGAGACCCCGTCTCTACTACAATTAGAAAGAAATTAATTGGACAACTAAAAATATATAGAAAAACTAGGCGGGCATGGTGGCGCATGCCTGTAGTCCCAGCTACACGGGAGGCTGAGGCAGGAGGATTGCTTGAGCCCAGGAGTTTGAGGTTGCTGTGAGCTAAGATGATGCCACAGTACTCTAGCCCGGGTAACACAGTGAGACTCTGTCTCAAAAAAAAAAAAAAAAAGAATATGCAAGAAACAGGAAACGATAGTTACCTCTAGGAAGTGAGACTAGGGAATGGGGACAGGAGAACTTTTTCCTTCCACTTCATACTGTAAACTGTTCCAATTTATCATGCATACATATATCACCTCATAATAAAAACAAAACAAAAGCAATGAATAAAAAAGTTAACAACAGTGTTGGCAGGTGATAGGACCATGACAATTTTTATTTTATTTTTTATACTTTTATGCATTTTCTCAGTTTTCTACAATTAACAATATATTAGTATATATTACTTTTTAAATCTGCAAAACTAATTTTTTTTTAACGAGTCAAGGGTGGCCACTTCTGGTTCAAATTAGGGGGGAAAACTTATAGTTCAATTATTGAACTAAGAACTGTCATAAACACTGCAGGAATTACAATGAAATATTATGGAAAGGCCCATAAAATGTTTAAAATGCTTTTGTGTGGAGAAACTTGTCATGAACACCAAGACAATGAAAGTTAAAGAAAATCCTTGATTTAGTTTCCCGGAGTTGCTCAGGTGGCACTGGCTCCTATGGAAGCAAAAGTGTATCAGTGTTATGAGTAGAGCTGTACTAAAACATGTTAAAGATTTAAGGAACTATTTAAAGAAAAACTAAGTGAATTCTATAAAATGGTCCCTTTTAGAACATCCTTACCACTCATTCAATTTCCACTTATAGTAGTCCATTCCATTTGTTAAGAACAACATTAACTGTTAAAGTTCTTTATGTTAAGCTAAAATCCAATTTCCTGTAATTTTCAACCATTGATCTACTTGTCCCAGTTCTGCCCTCTGGAGTGACAAGATCTATCTTCTGTTTTTTTAAACAAATTTCATCTACTATTATGATCCTCTCCCTCTTAAATCTTCTCAGAACTTCTCATGTTCTTCAAATGGTTTCTACACCCTTTATTATTCTAATCAATCTCCTCTTAATCAGCCACAAAAAACAATGGTGATCTAGCACTTCTTGTATTACCCTGGATAGAGCTGGAGGCCATTTTACTAAGTGAAGTATCACAAGAATGGAAATACAAGCACGACATGTGCTCACCATCAAATTGGTATTAACTGATCAACACTTAAGTGCACATATAGTAATAACATTCATCAGGTGTTGGGCAGATGGGAGTGGGGAGACGGGGATGAGTATATAGACACCTAATGGGCACAGTGCACACCGTCTAGGGGATGGACACTCTTGAAGCTCTGACTCAGGTGGGGCAAAGGCAATATACGTAACCTAAACATTTGTACCCCTGTAGTATCCTGAAATAAAAAAATAAAAAAATAAATCTCCTCTTAAGATAATCATTATGCCTCTTAGAAGGAAATACCATAGGTGAACACAAAATTCCAGATCTGACCAGTGCTATTCCCTCCTTTGTCTGGGTTACCATAAGCATAACAATACAAAACCAGTTACAGGCAGTATATGATTCATTGCCAAACTACTGGCACTGTACAGACCACAAGTGCTCCACCAGGTTAAAGGAGAAAGATCACTGCAGACTGAAGAGCTGAGGAAATTTTCAGCATAAAAAGTAGGCACAGAAAATATTGAAGGAGTATTTTGGGGGGCACACGTGCACAACAGAGCAGAGGCAGGAATAAATGAAGCCAGCATTAGGGCAAAATATATTTATAAGGACACGTAAGAATATAGCGCCCAGGCTGGGCGCAGTGGCTCATGCCTGTAATCCTAGTACTCTGGAAGCTGAAGCAGGAGGATTGCTTGAGCTCAGGAGTTTGCGACCAGCCTGAGCAAGACCCCATCTCTACAAAAAACAGAAAACTTAGCAGGGCGTAGTCCTAGCCACCCAGGAGGCTGAGTCAGGAGGATAGCTTGAGCCCAGGAGTTTGAGGTTGCAATGAGCTAGAACGAGGCTACAGCACTCTAACCAAGGCTACAGAGCTAGGCCCTGTCCCTCCACCAAAAAAAAATAGTAACTCCTTGTTTCAGTCATTAAAATCTTCAGGATCTCTACTCAAAAGACAAAGAGCTCCATTCTCTCCTAGGTTCAAAAGAAGAGAAACTTGACTAATGTAACATTAAAAGGAAAAGAGGTTGCTCAATAGCAGAATTTGTAGACAATGAAAGCTGCCTGCTATTAGAACAACTGAAAACAGCAGTAGCTAAGTTATTTAAATTCACTTAAATAGGAATTTCTGAATTAAGAGTGCTTCTGTCTAATCAGTCTTTCAGAAGGACTGGTTCCATAACATGGTGTGGCAGTAGAGAATTAAACTGTCCAAGAGACATAGCAAAGCCCAGCCTCTCCCAAATCCTGCTACTCAGCAGCAGAGATCTAAAGGAATAAATAGATTCCCAGCTGCTGAGAGACAATGTCTTACTAAAAGCAAAGCAAAATTCTCATTAATGAAAAATCAACCATGAAAGAAGAAAAACTGTCTCATAATCCCCGGAAATAGCCAAATCCATTTTGGGTTAATGCAGATTTAAAAAACAGTGGAAGAGGACAGAGTAAAGCAGTTCGTTTTGCCGACAGCTGGGGGGGAAAACACTGTTATCAAAGAAATCACAAACAATGTTTCTAATCTGTAGAGCCAAAAGAAACGTGAACCCTATCCAGGAAAAAAACCCTGGCGAAGACTCTGATAAATGCGCTCTCACTCACATCAAGCCCCCATATCCCATCTCATTCGACAGATATGATAGGCTGTAACTTGAATTTTCCAAGATCAAATTCGATGGATAATCCAAATCCTGCTTTTTCTGATCAAATAATCTCTCTAAAATCACAGTCCTCGCATTCATTCAAAACCAACATTGAGTTTCCACTATGTCAGGCACTGGGAATACAAAAACCAATTAAGAAACAGTCTCTACCCACACAGAGCTTAGTCTGTGCATCTTGCCTCATCTTAAACCCCAAAGCTCTGGCTGTAAGACAGCTTCTTAGATGGGTCAAGTGTCCTCAGCGAAAAAGCAATAAAGGCCCTTCGCCTTGAGTGACTGTGATGGAAGCTAAAATAAATCGTATCTCTTACGCTCTGCTCCTAAAGCAGAGAAGTCAACATATCCTTTCAAGCGGAGTAGGAGAATAATCTTACCCTGGACTACAGGCTAGGGTTCAGGGAAGAAGCCGGGGACAAGACAAGCAGTAGAGAGGTGAAAGCCAAGAAATACATTGGAAGAAGGGATGTGACAGCTGTACTACTAACGCGTTCAAAGAGTGGTAAAAAGAACATGCTACTAAGCAGACTAGAGTGTTACGCTGAAAGGAGAAGGAAGAAAAGAATGGGAGGCTGCCCACCATTGACAACGACCAACACCCGCGGTCTCCTAGCTCGTCCACTCTTACTAGAGGAGAATCCCAGTCACAGTTTAATAGGATCCGGGCCTGCCAGCCAACAACACTTTCACGTGGTTACCGGAATGGAGAGGTAACCGTCCCTTGTAGGAGCGTGGGGAGAACAAAGAGTGGAAAGAACTCTTCAAATGTTTATAAATGATAGTTAACATAATGGTTGCCCAAAGCACGAACGGGAAGTGAAGTTCGGGAGAAGTGGTAACCGGACGCCCATCGGAAACGTGCGGGGACCCCTCCGCAACACCCTGTCTCCCCACCACAGTCCGCGCACTCACCGCGCACGCAGAGCAGTGACATGGCCGAGGCGCGGGCGAGCCTCTGCCGCGCCCCAGCCGCGCCGGGCCGCTCCCTCTTTCCTCTCAGCAGGTGCCGCGGCTGCTTCTGCTATCCGCCCCACAGGTCTGGACGCACCTCATGGTCCCCGACACAGGTAGCGTCCCGCCGCTCCTCAGACCCGCCCCAATTCTCACCGTTTGAGCGACCGGATAGCGGTGAGTACCGGCCGGCAGGCGAGGGACTGGGCGCGGCACCGCGGCGCCATCGCTGGGAGGCAGGAGCGGCTGGGACTCCCTCCCGTTCTTCCACCCGGGATCCCTGCGAGCGCCTGGGCGGAGCCAATCTGTGGCGCCCCGCCCCCAACCAATCAACTCACGCCCAGTGCACCGACCCCGGCCCCCAGCAGGAGGCGGGGTTCCCTTCCGCTTTCCTTGCGCGCGAGACTGAGGGCAGCTCCGCCCACTGATAAGGCTTAAAGTGGGGAAGGGAAGAGCTTCACCTCACCTGCAGGTGACGCGAGGATTAAATCGCTCGGCTCCTCTCGCGTGAGTGGGGCTTCCACCTGGACAGAGTCTTTTCATTGCAGCATTTCCACAGGACTTCCTTAAAGAGTCTAGCCCAGAGGTGGGAAACCTTTTCATATTGGAAGCCCACATTGATTTAGTTGTAATCAAATAAGGCAGCATTCCAGAAACTTCAATTAGATATACTTAAAAATGTACATTATTTTGTAAAAGTTTAACTACTACATACTTAATAATTTCAAAAGATGAAAACTATTTGTTAATTTTAAAGTTAACCTTTTAATGACTTTGTTGTGTCTGCTTTTTGTTGGAAAGCATTTGAATATTTGGTTGCAGCACGGAAGTGCAGTTTCAGTTGATGCTCTAGATGGGTGTCAGACATGTGTGACCTTAAGGGCATGTTGATTTGAGTTAGGCAGGAGAATGTAGATTCGCAGCAATAAGTGGTTGAAAAGCAAGAAAGCAATTTTTGGGCTTGCTGACAAAGGTGTGTATATTCTACTGCATTTTTCTGTATTTCAATTGGATCTTGCTTGGCATCAAACGATGACTGACTTTAAATTGTCACCTACTGAGAGCTCAAACAATTCCATCTGTAGCTCTTTAGGTGCCTCGGTGATATCAGCTAGGTGAGGCTGAAATGCTAATTTGAGAGTGACATCAAGATTCCCAAAGTCTGGCCAGGCGGGGTGGCTCACGCCTGTAATCCTAGCACTCTGGGAGGCCAAGGCGGGCGGATCCTTTGAGTTCAGTTTGAGACCAGCCTGAGCAAGAGTGAGACCCCCCCCCCGGGCCCCGTCTCTACTAAAAAAAAATAGAAAGAAATTAGCTGGACAACTAAAAAAAAAAAAAAATATATATATATATATATATAAAATTAGCTGGGCATGGTGGTGCATGCCTGTAGTCCCAGCTACTTGGGAGGCTGAGGCAGAAGGATTGCTTGAGCCCAGGAGTTTGAGGTTGCTGTGAGCTAGGCTGACGCCACAGCACTCACTCTAGAGCCGGCAACAAAGCGAGACTCTGTCTCAGAAAAAAAAAAAAGATTCCCAAAGTCAGTGAACCTGTCATTGTATTCTTCAATTAATAGGTCTATAACAGCTGCATATTCTTCAAATGATTCATATATATCATCCTGCTCATCAGTGACCTCAGCTAACTAGAGAAAATGTTCACTCGAAATTTCCTTTTGAAGAAATGTTTTGGAAAAAAAGATAGCTTTTTTTCGAAATGCTTGGATTTTTTTTTTTTTTTTGAGACAGAGTCTTACTGTGTTGCCCAGGCTAGAGTGCCGTGGCGTCAGCCTAGCTCACAGCAACCTCAAACTCCTGGGCTCAAGCGATCCTCCTGCCTCAGCCTCCCAAGTAGCTAGGACTACAGTCTTTCTAACTTTAGTAGAGATCGGGTCTCACTGTTGCTCAGGCTGCTTTTGAACTCCTGAGCTCAAACAATCCACCTGCCTCGGCCTCCCAGAGAGGTAGGATTACAGGCGTGAGCCACTGTGCCCGGCCAAAATGCTTGGATTTTTTGGCACATAATCATATATAGACTTAGCTTTACCTGGCAAAAAAATATTCAAGGTTTTTTTTTTGTTTTTTTTTTTTGACACAGAGTCTCGCTTTGTTGCCCAGGCTAGAGTGAGTGCCATGGCGTCAGCCTAGCTCACCGCAACCTCAAACTCCTGGGCTCAGGCAATCCTACTGTCTCAGCCTCCCAAGTAGGTGGGACTACAGGCGTGTGCCACCATGCCTGGTTAATATTTTCTATATATTTTTAGTCGTCCAGCTAATTTCTTTCTATTTTTAGTAGAGATGGGGGTCTCGCTCTTGCTCAGGCTGGTCTCGAACTCCTGACCTTGAGCGATCCTCCCGCCTCGGCCTCCCAGAGTGCTAGGATTACAGGTGTGAGCCACCATGCCCGGCCTCAAGTTTTGATTTGACATGATATCACACAGAACCATTGCATTCCTATAGAAATCTTCTTTCAATAATTCACATTGCTGATTCCATTCTTCATAAAATTTATCTGCTCTCAGAGATAAAATTCTGGCTAACACCTGTCCCTGTGATAGCCAGCTCATGTGAGAATGATACAGCAAATCCACACTGAATACCTCTTCATTCAATTTTACCATGTTACAGAACTGAGAATGCTGTGTTGCATTTGCATGAATATAGTTAACAATACTTATAACTTGTTGCAAAGTGTTATTTAAACTAGTACCTTTAGCACAGAGATTTTGCTGATGCAAGATATAATGAAAAGAAATGAGAGGCCGGGCGCGGTGGCTCAAGCCTGTAATCCTAGCACTCTGGGAGGCCGAGGTGGGCGGATCATTCTGAGCTTAGGAGTTCGAGACCAGCCTGAGCAAGAGCGAGACCCCATCTCTACCAAAAAATAGAAAGAAATTAATTGGACAGCTAAAAATATATCTAGAAAAAAATTAGCCGGGCATGGTGGCTCATGCCTGTAGTCCCAGCTACTTGG
>CAUYSK010014123.1:0-16267 GCA_963575035.1 Avahi laniger | reverse complement strand
AAAAAAAAAAAAATTCCAAGTATACTATTGATGCTCTGATATGATAGATGATCTGTATAGAATAGCGAGTCCAGAAAGAGACATAAGCATTCAGCCATATTTGAACCCAAAGTATTCCATTATCTTTAATTCCATTATCATTCATATCAGCCATACCTGTTTAATATTAATTCCATAACCCCAAAGGGAAGCTAACATCAAGACCCTGCACCAGTACAGTAATCTCATTATGAGTAAACATCAAATGAAACAAAAGTGTCATGACCAGATTCCAGGAAGAACTTTATTTAAAGGAGTCTTTTAGAGACCAATACTAATACACTTAGCAGATTCAGTACTGTTTGAATTCTTTATTTCTGTTGACATGCAGGAGATACCTTATTACAAAGCCTTAAATATAGAAAAGAACACGCAACTCCGTGGGCCATCACTGAAAATTGAACTTACCCAACTGGTTCTGAGTCTAATCACAGGAACAAACTATCTGAAGTGGAAACAGAAGCGGGACTAAATTAAATGGGACTAAAATGGTAAATAAGTTCAGTGGGGCAATTGTTTATTTTTCTAATAGGTTCAATAGGTCTTAAAGAGAAAATTCTAGGAAAATAGTTGTTTTCACTTAGTTTCTTTTGGCTATAAATAAGGAGACACTAAGAATGATGTGACCAAGAATGGAAATTTCCCTGGGACTATGTGTGGTATGCAACATATATTCTGGAATGTGCCAAGTCCTATTATGCATACATTGTTTAGGAAATCAGGGTTATCTTTTTATTTCAGCATATTATGGGAGTACACATATTTAGGTTACGTATGTTGCCTTTGCCCCCTCTCCCCCTCAAGTCTGAGCTTCAAGCGTGCCCATCCCCCAGATGGTGCATATTGCACTCTGTGTATGCATATACCCATCCCCCCTCCCCCCTCCCCCCTGCCCAACATCCAATAGATGTTATTCTTTTATGTGCACTTATGTGTTGATCAGTTAATACCAATTTGATGGTGAGTACATGTGCTTGTTTTTCCATTCTTGGAATACTTCACTTAAGGCTTTATTTTCAAGACAGCTTCTAGTGTTCTGGATGGAACTATGTGGGCACTTTTTTTCCCACTGAGATAGCAGGAAACAATGCGTGGGCACTTTTCAAGCCTGAGTTTCATTAGCCAGATTAAGAGTTACTGCTTAACTCGCAGGCTGCCTTTCCTCCCACGAGGATGGTGAGGGATGCAGGAAGGACTTTATGCTGAACAAGGAGGCAGCCAGAGCTCCATTAGAACTGGGTGGTGTTTGGTGGAGACTTGTGGTGCTGCCAGGCCATACCAGAAATTTCTTGGCCCACCTGTTGGGGACCTGTTAAAAGCACCCAGGTTAAAGGAGCTGTCAAGGAAAAGAACAAAGCTATTTTTTAAGGGCCCATTGAATGTTAACCACTTAACGATCAGGCAGTTCAATGTCACTCAGCTATCACGTATGTCTAAGTGATGGCAGCCTTCCACTTGGGGCAGGGGACAACTGTAATTCTTGACAGGAGGGGGCAGGTTGTCAGCTTTGGAAGCAAAAGAGCGGAGAATAGCATCTCAATACCATTTTCTCAAAAAGGAAAGTGAAGACAGTGGTTCACTGGAGTTGGGAAAAGGCCAAATAATCCATTTTTTAAAAAAGCTCCACCAGTGATTTTTATGTGCATCTCTTATCAAAACATCTTCTTCTATGAGGATTCATGGGGATAAGAAATCAGGAAGGGACCTAGAGTCTCCTAAACTTACCTGATGATAACAGTCACCTGGGATAACTGTACAAATTGAATTTTCAGGTTCTCATTCCAGCGGCTCAATCAGAATTGCCTACAGGCCTAAAAGTTGTTATTTACCATCAGAAAAGTTTAAGAAAAAATCTACAGTGCATCTAAAACTCTGACACGTGTCGGAATCACCTGGGTCTTGTGGCTGGGCACCAGTCCAGGTATTCTAATTCAGTAGGTCTGGAGTGGGGCCCAAGAATGTGCATTTCTGACAAGGTCTGTAATGATGTTGCTGGTCCCTGGACCACAGTTGGAGTATTGCTCCAGCAGATAAATTTCTTAGGAAGAGCCAGCTGTTTCCGATATCTAGACCCTGCCTTTGGTGTTGAGAATGATGAGAAAGCATAGGCAAACATTCGGTTATTTTCCCCGACTAAATTGTTCTTTGCGCTCACTGAATAGAGCTTGTGGAGAATGATGGCTTGGGGACATCCAGGCGTTTTTGCAGACTGGAGAAGTCCCACTTGAGTTGTGCTCTGGTGGCTCCTTACACATGCCCTGGAGAGTCTGCATCAGTATTTGTAGCAAACTTCCAAGCGACTCTCAGATTCAGACAAGTTGTGGAAGCGCTTGTCTGTATATATCTATTTGTCTTAAATAAGCAGCCAACTGCTCACCAACTTTTTCTTATTTACTATCTTTGCTTTAAGACATTTACTGATTGATTCAATAACATTTGACAGTGTTTCCACGCTCAGTGTGATCTTGAAAATCCAGGATATCCTGGTGTTTTTTCCAACTTTGCTGATGACATAAAAGACACACTAAATGTGCTGACTTGGAATTTCCACCTTCATCCTGGTCATTCCTTTATGTTTTGCTGCTCACTTACGTCTTGTGAGCGAATCAGAGAGAGGTGTGTCCACGGTTAGACCCAACCTCCTCAAGTGAGGCTGCTCTGAGAGCTCTTGGTTTTCTTACTTAGATCAATGGGTCTCACACTTGAGTTCCTATCAGAATCCCGAGGGGCACGTGCTGAAATGCAGATTCCTGGGTCCCGACACCAGAGATTCTGATGCTGTTGTCTAGAGTGGGGCCAGGATCTATGTGTTTAATAGGCATCCTGCCCACCCCGTGGTTCTTTGCATCTTCAAGGCCACACTCTGAGGAACCCGGGGTCAGACTTGGGAGTTTTTTTATTTGTGACTGCCACAGAAGAGGATCAGTGAGTAGACATAGGTTGGCAACCAGCAAGGGGAGGGGAGGAAACGGCTTCCTCTTGCCTTGTAATGCTTCCCGTGGAGACAGTTAAAAGTATTGCAGAATGTGCAGGCTGATCCCTGACATCCGTGGTAACACAGCCTTTTGATTCTTTTTTGGAACATCAAAAGATCTGAATTTGTTACATATGAAGTAGGGATGGGAGGAGGAAGGCTGTCCATGAGTCTGGGGAAACCTGGACCGACGGATTCACCGTGCCCAATCTTCAAAATGTTGGTGCCATCTATTTTATACTGTCTTACGTTCTTTTTCCTTTTTATTTTCCCTAGTTTCATGGGACCTGGATTGCCCTCTGCTGGCCAAAAAAATATATATATTTTAAAAATCAATTAAAAATCTGTCAGTTAAAAATCTGACAGATTTCCGTGGCTATTTTATAATCAAGTACATAAGCAGAGCATAAGGTCTCCCTCTGATCCGTGGCGTGCTGCTTAGGCCATTGCTCTTTTAGTCAGTCAGTTTTAGCAAGTACAGTGTCAAGTTGATAATCTGGTGAAACAATATGCGATCTTTGGGAAGAGAACCAAGTTTCTGCTCTTCTAATAAGAAAGCATGATCGGGGACCCTCTGGTACAGTCACCCAGTTCAGACAAAGTGGCACGTCAGAATGGCTGCGTGTGTGTAATGTAAGAACTACCCAATCCGAGTTGCCTCACGGAGTGTATAGCTCTGCAGTCTCACCTCAGCTTTCAGAAACTAAGCCGAAAAGGACATTCTCGGTCACAGTATTTCACCTTGGACAGCAGCCATCTTCAGAGACAATGATAAAAGTTACAAAGTATTAACAGTATTCTTACCAGTAATTTTTTAAAGCAGCTTTATCGAGGTACAATTTACATATAAAATTTGCCCATTTGAAATGTACAGTTTAATGGTTTTCAGCAAATATACAGAATTGTGCAATCTTCACTGCAATCCAGTGTTAGGACATTTCCGTCTCCCACTCTCCACACACAAATTGTGCCTGTTTGCAGTCAATCCCTGCTTCCACCTGCATCTCCAGGCAACCACTGATTTGTAAGCAATGTTTTAAAGTATAAAAATGGAGACAGTTAAGTGGAAAATCTAATGGGTTAGTTGATAAATGGTACTGGCATAATTGGATATCCAACTGGAAAAATATTTAACGCGCTCACTTCCACGAACCTTCTCAACACTTCCCTAGCAGTACGCAAGGTGGCGCCAGCATCTCACCACATCCAAGCTTCAAGGAGCTATCCCAGCAACATGTCAGGCCTGGCTCCGGGTGTTGAGTGCTTCGTCACAGGGGAGTCCTCGCGTGTCAATAATTCTTTCCCGATTCAGCCTTACATTCCTCACATCCATCTGCATTTCAGCCCCTGAGGTCACACCCACGAGTCTCCCTCAGTTCCGGCTGGTACATATCCGCCTACTCTTCCTTCAGTGCATAGGCCATTTGTCCCAGAGCAGGCAGTGTGCGCCTCTGCCCTGGGTGTCCAGAGCTATGACACTTTATCAGCCAAGAGGCAGGTGAAGTCTCTGCAGAGTCTCCAAGCCAGGGGAGACTGTTCTCCTGCAAAGTGGAGGAAGGCTTTGCCTCTGTCAGATGGGATGTTTCAGGGGAATCCAAGACTTAAGATTCTTAGCCTTGTCTCCCTAGACAGCTCCATCGCTATTTCTGTGTCCCATTCTTCCTGACTTTGACAGAGAACTGTCAAGACTGTATATTCCATTTTATACATTTTATTGCCTCCTTGACAGGTTCTGAGCTTGATTTCTACTATAGTCTTCCCTGCAGCTGCAGGGTATAAGGGTCTCCTAACACTTCCCTAGAGGCCCTTTGGTTTTCACAGTTTATGGCGGGCTGACCTATAGCTACCATTTTCTTTTTTAAAGATAGTCAAAGTAACTGCCAAATTGGTCAGTGCCACAAACCTTATGATTACCATCCTGTACTGTTCACGTTCCATGTCTCACTCCTCACCTCCCACCTACACCTAATCCTAACCACCACAGGAGAAAGTCAATCATTGTGATGCTGTATCCCTCAATGGCCACTGTAAATGGTGTTCGTATTGCCATCTTACTGGTGGATAACCAGCTCCAAAACTCGTTCTGAGTATTTGCTTTTTAGGGCCATTTTCAGTACTTTCTTAGCTTGGGACCCCAACAGGCAGAGCTGAGACAAAGGCTTGCATGTGGGTAGATTTTTTTTACCTGATGCCAAGAAGGAGATAATTGGCACAGGGAGGCCGAATAGCCAGTACAAAGAACATTTTTGAGGTGTCCTCCTGCTTTGCAAATAGTGCTTCACTCCAGTGGAATCCCCTGAGGAGAAATACATATGCACTTGGGGAATGGAAGTGGGGAGCATTTATCTACTGGCTCCTGTCCCACACACTTCCGGGTTTCGCATGGCTGCGTACAAGAGAGGATTCCCAGGAAGTGCGGTAGGCAGCCTAGGGCAGAGCACTGTCTGACTGCATCTGCGCAAGCGAGTCAAAGTGTGCATGGATGTGGTGCTGCAGTTTTGACTGGAGCGAGAAGTAGGGCCAAGAGGACATCGAAGTGATGCACACTGTTTACTCCCCTTCACCATGCAGCTTCCGCACTGTCCCTTTCTGCCCTTCTCTCCCCAGATCTTGCAGCTCTTCTTATCATCAAGGATGTTTATCACATCAGGGGAGACCCCTCACCTGGAGGAAGTGTATTCTTGCAGGCGTCGTCTTGCGAGCCCCTGAGCCAGCTCACTGAGCTTCCCCCTTGCACAGCTTCTTCCTGTGTAGCTGCTGCACCTCGTTTGGCTACTTTGGGTAGCCCGTGGATGTTTTTCGAGCTTGAGGATTCTCTCCCTCTCCTAGCTTTGCTCAAAATGGCATTGTCCCTTCTGATTTTGTTTCTATTACTCTTGTTTCGTATGACATCCTAGAAGAGAACTGGAACATTTCTGTCATGTTGCCATGTTCTTACCAGAATTCCTACTCCGATTCTTTTAATCACAAGGAGGTGGAAGTGTCGGGATAGACAAGTCAGAAGCTTTTCCCCTCCTCTCTGTTCCTGTCCACTCAAGGCCAAACACTGTTCAGATATCAGCTTTGTTGATTGTAGCCCCCTGCTGGAGCCGGGATGTGTCCATCATCTTCACAATCCCAACCCCAAAGCTGGTGAGGCTCCCTGTTGATGACCGTGGACATGGCGCTGTTTTGTCTGCACACACAGCTGAGCCTCTGCAGTGGCCACCACATGAGTATTGTGTGGGAGAGGGAATATGTGCTCTGACACATTTTACTATTTTCCCCCAAGGGAGAAATTATAGGCCCATGGTGGTATCGAACTGTAACTCTCTTACCTCATTTGTGGCACAGAGCTGCCTGTCCCAGGAAAGGACTCGAATGCTTCAAGTATCTTGCTTAAAAACCTGTAGGCTCTTTTGGGTAGATGCCTAATAGCGCTGTCTTTCCCGTTTACTCTTTCTCAACATTGCCTCAAAGCTGAAGGCAGAATAGCCTGTGGTTCAGAGCTTGCATTAAGGAGTTCGACAGTCTGGGTTCAACCCATTTTTTACATATCCTTAGGCAAAATAGGATACTTTGTTGGGATTTAGCATGCTCTTCTTTAAAATGGAGAAAATAATAATAGCCACCTTATAAAGTAATTATGAGAATTATCAGATAAACTATATGTGAAGTGCTTGACACATAGCAGACACTTAACACACTGTAACTATTATCCTTGCCTCCACTCTAGGGAACTCCTATTGTAGCTCACTTCTGGTGGTATAACCATCTGTCCAGAGGCCTCGGCACATGCAGTGGTTCAGCCATATTTTTCAAGGAAACTCCATCAATGGCTAATAGAGGCAGAGCTCTTTCAGTTTTTTCCAAGTCCTCAGTTCAGTGGTTTTACATCTCCACCCCTGTTTTTTCTTTTTGGCCTCCAGGTGCATGATTTTTTTTTTTTTTTTTTGGTAGGACTGTACAGTAAGTGGATTTGGCACATTGTTTCATCAATTTCTCTCTTTTCAGGTCTCCATTTCTCCCGGTACTACAAGGGCCTGCATTTCTCTGATCTTACCTCTCCCAGCTTCCTCTGAGTAACCAACATACTCATTTCATTCTGGTCAAGATTTTTCTCAATAGGTTTATTGCAGATTGCTGCAGCTGCAATCAGTGTTTAAATCTAATGACAAGTTGGAGATTAACGCTTGTCATCACTATTTAATTAACCTCAAATTAAGCAGTTTCTGGCCCCATTCCATGCCCTTCCACAAGCCCATCAGAGCCGCTAAAATAGTGCCACAAGGCCTGATAGAGTCCGGGTTGTGCCACTTGGAGAGTGGCAGCTGGCTTAGCAGCCACTCTGGAGAACAACAATATTTGATCCTTACTCATATGCCTGAGGGCTGAAGCTAGGTAGCTATCCAAGGGAAATGTAAAGGGAGAGGAAGAAAGGAGGGCATTTTTCTAGTTCTAGAAAATATATAGTCTATGAATTGCAAAGGAGATGAATTAAAAAGTATTCCAGAGACGGAAAAAAAATTCTGTGCTTAGTATTTAAAAATAACTTGTTTTTCTTATTGCAGAAGTAGTATACATCATTAAAATTATAAATGGTAATTGTAAAAAAGGAGGAAAAGAAAAGAAGAAAGTAAAAACCACTCAAATTCCTATTCTGCACACCTGCTTACCTAAGCTGTCCAGCCTGGTAGCCACAAGGCACATGGGGCTCTGGAGCATTTAAAATGTCGCTGGACTGAATTGACACATGCTATAAGTGTGAGCCACAAACCAGATTTCTAAGACTTAGAATGGAAAAGAAGAATTTAATATATCTCATTATTAATTTATATTGATTACATGTTAAAGTGTTATTATTTTGCATATATTGGGTTTAAAACATATCATTAAATGAATTAAAACATATCTTTAAATGAATTTCACCTATTTCTTTTAACTTTTTAAAATTTAAATATTAGACACTTTAAAATTACATATGTGCCTTGTATTATATTTCTATGGGACATGCTCTTTGAGAGCTTTCTCTTTGTATATATATCAAAACATTTTTAAAGGAAAAACTGGGCTATTCTATGTACAACTTTGTATCTTTCTTTTTTCAGTTAATATATTGAAAATATGTTCATATCATGAAATACATGGTATCATTTTTAATCATTTGTAGGTTTCATTATGTGAATATAATTGAATTGATTAATCTGAATCCTCTATTGTTGAACACTTAGGTTATTACCATTTTTTATAAAATACAAACTATCTATGAGCATGCTTGTAACCATAGCTTTGAGTTCATCCAGAAGCCGATTATTTGCGTCACAGATTTGCTTGTGGTGAGATTAGCTACAGGGGAGGAAGGAGGGTGGATGGCTGATCATGGGTGGATGATAGACAGGGAAGCTAGAGGGAGGGAGGTACCAACTGCTAGGGGCCCCCTCCTATCTCCAGCAGAAAAAGGGTGACATGCTGAAACTGAGGGAGTGGAGGAGACCTGAATGAAGGGAATATTGATAGAGATGTGGGCAGAGCTTAGGGAACCAAAAAGATGGTAAAGCAACCATGGAAAGTGTGAAGGGGTAAAGAGAGAGAACAGCGTTGCCAGAACCCAGTGAGAGTCCTAGCTAGGAGCAAGGGAAGAAGGGCCTCTGATAGCAACCATCGTCACAGGGAGAAGAACACAGGTACTTGTCAAAACCCTCAGCTGTGCAGTGGGAAGGAAGGTGAGAGGGGATGGGGAATAAATCCTCCTAACTCTCTCCTCTTACCCTCTGATGCCCTGACACTGCCTGCCACTGTCTTCATCCAGCAGAAGCCAGAAGGGTATGGGAGCTGAGTCTGCAGAGATCTGTAGAGGAGAGAACCCCAGCAGGGCAGATAAGGGTGGAGAATAGATAGGAAGAGGCGAATGGAGGAAAACCAGAACACCAGCTCTGATATGTACTCTCTGGGGTAAGGCACTTACCCTTTCTGGGCTTTGCTTTCCTGACCTGTAAAATGTGCATGGTAATATTAACACCTACTTCAGAAGGTTGTCATGGAAATAAATGAGAGAAAGCATTTAACACAATGGTATTTTCTGTACTTTTATTCTTCAGTGTCTTATCAGTAGACTGTATCATCTTCTTATCATCTTGTCCATTTATCATTTCTTATAAATTAATCAGATAGGAAAATAGCAGAGAAACTTACTCTGACAGAGTAAGACTGGACCTTATATTTAGACGTGAAAAGTTCTGTACACCCTAGTGAGGTGGTGGCCGTTTATGTTCTGAATTGTGCATATCAAACCCTTGTACTCTGGTAAAAATCTATAGAATTTTTCACATAGTTGGATAATCAGGCTACATGCTGTTGGCTCTGCTCAGAAATGGTCATTTAAGTGTCCTTTTATTATTTTTGGCATCCACTGGGAACTTTAAATAACTACTGCCAGTGTGTTTTCTATATGCTCTTTTAAAAATGCTGGAATTGAACGGAGTTTAATAAAATTGCTGGACTGTCGGCTTTAGCAAGCTGTCTCAGAGATAAACCGAAAAACGCAAACCCCAAACCCTAAAGTGAGTACTTTTATAAATCAGAGACTTCCACAAGTGCTCCCTGGGGAGTGCAGTTTGACTAATATGGAGTTAGTTTACAAGCAAGGGTGGAAGCTGGCAGCTTCTGAGGTGATTTGACCCCTTCCTTTCCTTTGTTTAGTGCAGATCTGTACTAAAAATGAGTGGCAGCATTCGAAACTAAGGGACCCTGAAATGTCATCTCTGTAATTCTTAAGTAGAAAAAAGGAATAGCACAACAGTGTAAAATAAACAAGCACAAACACACAAATGCTCTTAAATTACCAGACTCTTTATAATTTTTGCATGAATAAGGGATTGAATAAGAGGAACAGCTTGTATTTATTCAGTCTTTACAAGGTCTAGTCACTATTTAAAATGCTTTATGCGTATTATCTCATTTAGTCCTCAGACCTGCCCTATGAATGGATAGTGTTTTCTTTATTTTACAGATAGGGAAATAGAGGCTCTGAGAAATGAAGCAAAGTAATTATAAATGTTAAGTTTAGTAAGTAGTAGAAGGAACATCAAAACACTGAGCTTTTGACTCCAGAGTTTGAACCCTTAACTGCCGCTCAATGCCATTTCTTTCTTAAGTGTTCATACAGTAACTTGGCAGTGTGAGGAAATTTTGGAAAAAATGACAACTCAGGCAAACCCGTGTGGGATATTAAGACACAGTTTTTATTCCCATAAATTACTACAGACTGTAGCCATGTTCCTTGGTTTATTACTAGAAAACCCCTCCTTAATGGATCTCAGTATCAAATCTACCACACTAGTTGAGCTAAAGAAGTTTTATAACCAATGATGTGGAATGTTTACTGGCTATTTAGTTAATATTAATGATTTTTGATTTTTAATAATCAAGTGTTATTAAAAATGTGACTTATACTAGTTGCATCATGTGCTGAATGGCATCTTTAATTGTAGATTTATTGATTGTGAGAGAATGCAAAGTGGATTCCACAATTTTAATTAACTGTTCCTCCTCTGACATTTCATTACTGGTTTCAGAAGTGACAGTGGATGGCAGACACTTACCTGTCAGAATTTTTCTATAAAAAAGCTAAGATGGAGAAATGTTAGCGTTGTCTTGGTAATTGGAGAGGAAATCAGGGAAGGGAGAGAAATGGCCGTTGGCTTAACATATTAATATCATGCTTGGGTAAACAAAGCTTCCATCATTTGGAGGTAAATTTTTAAAATTTGAGCAGCTAGACCAATTGAAATAAAAAAAAAAATCACTAACTTCAACTTTTGCAACTTTTATATTGCAAAGGCAATATCCTTCTCCTGAAAGTAAGCACCTCCTAGCCATCATATATCTTTACCTAGAAGAATTTCAGAGGATTTTCTGTGAGTCAGAAGAGGTAAAAACAAGAAGGTCAAAGACAATGGGTCATCATCTAACACTGGACTGATTTGCCAAGCACTCAGGACACATTTTTATTTCTATTTTATGGTAAAAGCCAGAGAGAACACTGTGGTGTTTAAACATGGTTTCTGTATCTGGTGCCCGTGTGGGGAGATGAAGGTAAGGAGGCCAATTTATCCAGCAAATGTGCCCCAGCAAGTCAGGAATAATTACCTCCCTTGACATCTGATGAAGCCATATCAATCCCCATAGAAAATCTATGGGCAGTCCTTCTGTGTCATTTTCAGAGACCCCACCATGGCAGGTGAGCTTATTTACTTATTTCCATTTTGAGAGCTCTACCTTTCCAGACCACCTTTTAAGGTTTGCCTCCTGCATAATGAATGGAAACTAGCTGGTATTTCATCATCAGGTATCTCTCTGCTGCAGATGCTGCCTGGAGAAGATTCCTTCTGTTGAGCTTGCAAGCCTCATTTATTTTCCTGCGCTTTCTACTGTGGGCAGAGCCTGGCCAACTGCATTATTAAATTATCATTATTACACTGTGATGTCTTGGCATGATCAGGGGCTAAGTTGGAAAAGATGGTGTTGAACTGAGAACATGTCTTCCCCCTTCCTCGAGCTGCCCCAGGTGGACCTTTGCTGGCTTGCTGGGTCCACGTCAGCACCAGGATTCTCTGAAGACAAAGGGAAGTTCTGACCAAATTGAAGCATTTCTGCTACTAAGTGTAATGAATAGGAATTTTTTAAGTAGGATGCTTTTGATTTGGGATCAACTGGACAATTCATGATGGTAATTTTTTGGGGAGGAGGGGATGGCATTTGACATTCAAAGCCATTTGACATGTTAAAAGTTATAATGTTATTTTAAAAACTAAAATATTACTAACATATTTGTGTGTAATTCATTTACAGTTTACACCAGCTTTGCAAGACTGTCTATTCTCAGTGTAGAAGTTTTAATTAAAAATATTTGATTGCTACTCTAAGCTTCCTTAAATTAAGGCACTGCTCTTCACTTCTCTGTTTTTCTTCCTCATGCACTCTTGATAATCTGCCTAGTCTTATCTACAATGATAAAACCTATTGTTGTTATATTTTAAGTGTTATCTCATTCACTCAGTACATAGTTGGTGCTCAGTAAGTTCTTGTTGAAGGAGTGGTTCAACGCTGCCCACGCATCGTATGTTCCAGCCATACTAGAAGATGTTTTAGCATGGACACTGCCTGTTCCACCTTTGGAGTTTTACCCACCTCTCAGAAAGGTCCTTTGCTGTTCAAGTCTTAGCATTTTTTGTATTGCTTATTTGTGAGTTTTTCTCCTCCTTACCCCATCTAAGCACAGTTCCAGTATATGTATTAGGTGCTCAATAAATATCTTAAAGAATGAGTGAGTTATTGAATGAATATATGCAACTAAGCCAAGGAAAAATTATGAGACATTTTATAAACAATATTTGTAAATAATAAAATAATAAAAATGAAATTTGAAACAGTATTTTCCTTGCTCAGTCCTTTACTCAGAACTCTGTAACGCCTCCCCATTCCCTTTGGCAGTGGTTTTCCAGTTATGATAATCTCTCCGATCATGGGATCATGCCTTTTCCCTGCTTAAAATCTTTCAAGGGCTTCTCATTGCCCTTGGAACAAACGTAATTCAGATTCTTTAAATATGGCTGAAAGTTCTACCTCTCCAGCCCTAGTTCTCCCCAAGCGTTGTTTAGTCTTCCACTTGTTGATCATAGAATCTGAGATTTCTTCTTCCCCAGGGGCTTGTTATGTTGGATTCCTTCTGCTTGGAGCACTTTTACCTTTCCTTAGTTAACTTCTTTATGGTTCAGGTTGGTTTTATACTTAATATTTAAAATTTTAATATTTAATGTTTAAAATGTTAAATATTACTTTCTTAAGGAGGTCTTTCCTGTTCACTCCATGCCCCCGCCACTGATCGCCACCATTTTCACCTCTACCTACGTCTACCAGCCTAGATAATTTTCCTTCTTGTATGCCTTTGAGATAGTTTATCAATAAAATAGAATAGTGTGGATTTTTTTGGCCAAGTCATGTGAACCATTAAGCTAATGCAATTTAAACTGAGAATTTGTGCCATTGTAAGCTTTTCTCCCATAAATTTCTCTTTGGCAGCTCACATGACGGTCCCTCCTTCCAAAAACACACATTTATTATAGGTGAATGCTTTGCTAAGTGCTTTACATGCATTTACTCATTTGCTTCTCACACCAACCTTATAGTGGATACTGTTACTAGCTCCCATTTTATTGAAAAAAGTAAATTGAGAGAGCTTAAGAAACTCACATGGATAACATATGGCAAGCTGGGGTTTAAGTTCAGGCTATATGCACTCTTATTCTCTATAGCCAATACACAGATAGTGATTAGATAGTGGTGGATAAATATCCAGTAAGTATATGGTTTTGTTTGTTTTTTATTTCAGAATATTAAGGGGGTACAAACATTTTGGTTACATGATTTGATTTTGTACACTTTTAGTCACAGTTATATGTGTGCCCATCACCAAGATAACGTGCATTGTACACATTAGGTGTGAATTTACCTGTTCCCTCCCCCTGCCTCCCACCTACTTGATTTCCATTGAGTTTTACTATTTTATGTGCAAATGGGTGTTGATCAATTAGTTCTAATTTAATAGTGAGTACATGTGGTATTTGTTTTCCCATTCTTGCAATACTTCACTTAGAAGAATGGTCTCAAGTTCCATCCAGATTGTTACAAAAGGTAACATTCACATTTACCTTTTTACGAAAGGCAAAAAGTTCATATTTTTTTATGGCTGTGTATACTCCGTAGTTTACATACACCACATTTGTTAATCCACTCATGTATCGATGGGCACTTGGGTTGATTCCACATCTTTGTGATTGTGGATTGTGCTGTAATAAACATTAGAGTGCATGTGTCTTTTTGATAAATGATTTTTTTCCTTTGGGTAAATACCCAGTAATAGGATTGCTGGATCAGATGGTAGTTCAAACTTTTAGTTCTTTGAGGTATCTCCATACTATTTTCCATAGAGATAGTACCAGTTTGCAGTCCCTCCAACAGTGTATAAGTGTTCCTTTCTCTCCGCATCCACGCCAGCATCTGTTGCTTTGGGACTTTTTGATAAAAGCCATTCTTACTGAAGTTAGGTGATATCTCATTGTGGTTTTGTTTTGTATTTACTTGATGATTAGAAACTTTGAGCATTTTTTCATATGTTTATTGGCAATTAGTCTATCTTTTTTTGAAAAGCATCTGTTGATGTCTTTTGTCCAATTTTATGGGGTGGTTTGATTTTTTTCTTGCTGATTTACTTGAGTTCTTTGTAGATTATGGTTATTAGCCTTTTATTAGATGGGTAGCTTACAAACATTTTCTTCCATTCTGTAGGTTGTCTGTTCACTCTAGTGATTGTTTCCATGGCTGCGCAGAAGCCTTTTAATTTAATTCAGTCCCATTTGCTAATTTTTATTGTTCCTGTGATTGCCTTTGGGGTCTTCTTCACAAATTCTTTGCTTGGGCCAATATCTAGAAGAGTTTTCCCAGCATTTTCTACCAGAATTCTTATAGTTTCACGCCTTAGGTTTAAGTCTGTTATCCATTGTAAGTTGATTTTTGTGAGTGATGAGAGGTGCGGATCCTGTTTCAGTCTTCTACGTGTCTCTATCCAATTTTCCCACCACCATTTACTGGGTAGGGATTCTTTTCCCCAGTGTATGTTTTTGTCTGCTTTGTCAAAGATCAGATGGCAAAATGAACATGGCTTTATATCAGCGTTCTCTTTCTAATTCATAGGTCTATGTCTCTGTTTTTGTGTGAGTACCACTCTATCTTTGTTACTATAGCCTTGCAGTACAGCTTGAAGTCCGGTAAATTGATGCCTCCTGATTTGTTCTTATAGATTAAGGTTGCTTTAGCAATTTGGGATCTTTTCTGGTTCCATACAAAGCAAAGAACTATTTTTCCTAGATCTGTGAAAAATGATGTTGGTATTTTAATGGGCATTACATTGAATCTGTAGATCACTTTGGGTAATACAGACATATTAATAATGTTGATTCTGCTGACCCATGACCATGGTATGTTTTTTCATCTGTTTACATCCTCTGCAACTTCCTTCTTCAATGTTTAGTAATTTCCTATGTACAGGTCTTTTACCTCTTTAATTAAATATATTCCTGGGTATTTTGTTTTCTTTGTTGCTATTGTGAAAGATATGAAATCTTTGATTTGATTCTCAGTTTGACTGTTGTTGGCATACATGAATGCTACTGATTTGTGCACATTGATTTTGTAATGTGAAATTTTATTGAAAATGATTATCAATTTCAGGAGTCTCTTGGAAGAATCTTTGGGGTTTTCTAGATATAAAATAATTATTGTCAACAAAGAGTGATAGCTTGACCTCTTCTGTCCTGGGATATGGTCAATCTTAGAGAATGTCCCATGAACTGATGAGAAAAACGTATATTCAGTGGTTTTGGGATAGAGTGTTCTGTAAATGTCAGCCAGGCCCATTTTTGTAGAGTTCTGTTTAAGTCTATTCTTTGTTTGTTTATTTTCTGTTTGGAGTATCTGTCCTGTTCTGTCAGAGGGTTGTTGAAGTCTCCGGCTATTACTGTGTTGTGGTTTATCATTTTGTTTAGATCAAGTGGGACTTGCTTTATGAATCAGGGGGGAATGAGTTAGGTGCATAAATATTTAGAATTGTTATGTCTTCATATTGAATTTACCATTCACCATTATAGAGTGACCATCTTTGTCTTTCATTACCTTTGTTATTTTGAAAGTTAAGTTATCTGAAATCGGAACTGCCATGCCAGCTTTCTTCTGGCATCTGCTTGCTTGAAATATTGTTTTCCATACCCTCACCTTGATTCTGAATGCATCCTTGTGGGTTAGATGTGTTTCCCTAAGACAGCAGATACTTGGCTTGTGTACATTTGTCCATGCGGCCAGCCTATGTCTCTTTAGTGGGCAGTTCAAACCATTCACATTTACTGAGAGAATTGATAAGTGGGGGAAGATTTCTGTTCATCCCATTGAGTTCAACTTTGTTGCCTTGCTTTCTCCCTCATGCCATTGGGGGTGGCCTTTGACCTTTAGCTTTTGGATGATTTTTACATTGGTGAGTGTTTATTGTGCTGATCCATGTGTAACACTGTTTTGAGTACTTCCTGGAGGGCAGGTCTTGTCTTGATGCATTCCCTCAGTCTTTGCTTGTCTGAAAAAGTCTTTATTTCTCCTTCATATATGAAATTTAGTTTTGCAGGGTACAAGATTCTAGGCTGGGCATTATTCTGTTTGAGAAGAGTGAGA
>CAUYSK010014118.1:0-54355 GCA_963575035.1 Avahi laniger | reverse complement strand
ATGTGAAGGCCCAGGACATTACTGTACACCACTGCAGGCTATAAACACAGACACTTGGGCTGTGTATGTATTGTATGGCTGTACAAAAATATTTTTTCTTTATATCCTTATTCTATAAGCTTTTTTCTATTTTTAAACATTTTTATTGTCTTTTACTTTTGAAACTTCTTTGATAGAAACTAAGATGCAAACACACACATTAGCCTAGGCAAACACAGGGTCAGGGTCATCAAGGTCACTGTCTTCCACCTCCACACCGTGTCCCACTGCAAGGTCTTTAGGGGCAATGACACGCATGGAGCTGCCGTCACCTGTGATGACAATGTCTTCCAGATACCTCCTGAAGGACCTGCCTGAAGGACCTTCCTCCTGAAGGACCTTCCTTCTTCTCACGTTAGCGTCACTCTTTTCAGAAATACATCCATGGTAATTTGCTTGGTTTGTTTCTTTTTTCCATCATGCATTTGTGTGACTAATGCATTGAGCCACACCATTATGATGGCAACAAGGTCAGTAGGTGACAGGAAGTTTTCAGCTCCATTACAGTCTTACAGGACCACTATCATATATGTAGTCTGTCCTTGACTGCAACGTGTTAATAACATTTTGTTAAAGGAGAAAGGAAAAGAAAAATTAAGAATCTATTTAACCTGAATACCTTGAAAATACTGCATACCAAACTCAGTGATGCACAGAAAGAGCAATTATTTATAGGGAAATTTATAGCTTTAAATGAATTTATCAAAAAACTGAAAATATTATAAACAAATGGACTAAGTATCCAACTCAGGAAGTTGGAATACAAAGACCAAAAAGCAAAGTAACACTAGAAAGAAAGGAAGAAAGCACAGTTTAAGAGTGGTTCTGGCTGTGGCCAACTAAAAACATCTGCAAATCCTCTCCCCAAAAAGCAGCTACCAAGCTTCAAGCTGAAGGGAAATCACACCGGATATTCCCCTCCATCTACAGAAGGCAACCCAGAGCACCAAAAGTGGTAAACCTGTGGGTGAATACAAAAAACCCGCATATATGCTTCTTCCCAGTTCTTTTAACTTCTTTATCGACATTCAGCGGCTCAAAGCAGTAATATCTTGTTGCCAGGTCTATGACAATCACGGCCCAGAGAAGGAGTAAGTGATGGAACCACACTGGAGTGAAGTTGCTAATTCTGCCATAATTAAATCTGAATAGATTGTAAGAAATGACTATATATAGATTAATCCCTAAAGCAACTATTTAAAAATCACAAAAATATTAAAAATTAAAATTATAAAAAATCAACAGAAGAACTAAAATTATACATTAAAAATATTTATTTAGCACAAAATAAAACAGTAAGGTAGGAAGACAAAAACAGAAAAGACAAAGGCTTGGAGAAAAAAATAGCAAAATGTCAAATGTAAATCCAACCCTATCAACAAGCATGTTCAAAAACTTTAATCAACAGGCAGCTATGTCAGACTGGACAAAAAATAAGATCCAGCTATGTACTGTCTATAAGAAATACACCTTGAAAAAAATAAATAAATAAATAATAAAAAAAGAAATACATCTTGGATTCAAATAGATAAATAGGATGAAAATAAATGGGTAAGAAAAGATAGTCAACGCAAACCCAAGCTGTAAGAAAGCTCGAGAGGTTATATTAATATCAGACAAAACAGACTTCAAGACAATAAATAGTATTAGAGATAAAAAGGAACATTTAATAATGATAAAAGAGTCAATATATCAGGAAGATATAACAACATATGCACACCTAATAACAGAGCCTCAAAATATATGAAACACAAACTGACAGAATTCAAAGAAATATATAATTTAACAATAATAAGTGAAGATTTCAGTATCTCACTCCTAATACTTACTATAATATTATGACAGAAATTATCAAAGCATATAAAACTTGAAAACCACTCTCAACCAATTCCATCCCGGTGACGTTTACAGGACATGCTATGCAACAAGTGCAAAACACACAATCTTTTCAAGTGCAAATGGAACATTCTCCAGAGTAGACCACATGCTAGTTCAAAAAAACAAAATTATACAAAGGATGTTCTCAAACTACAATAGTATTAAAACTGGATACAAATTAGTCTCCAACAGTAGAAAATCTGCATCTGCAACATTCCCATATGCTGGGAAATTAAAAGACACACTTCTAAATAACCCATGGTTTAAAGAACAAAACATTTTGAAATAAATAAAAGTTTTTAAAATACCAGATTTGGGGGATGGAGCTAAAAAAGCAATTACATGGAAATTTAGAGCTTTAAATCCCTGTATCAGAAAAAAAAAATGTCACAAATAAATAATCTAAGTTTCTACCTAAAGAAACTAGGAAAAAAAGTACAAACTAAACTCAAAGTAGGAAGAAGAAACTAAGCAGTAAATTAGAGCAAAGATCAATTAAATAGAAAACAGAAAATTCATAGGAAAAAATGTTAATAAAATAGAAAGTGTGTTCTTTGAAAAAAATCAAAAAATTAACAAACCTTCAACTAAACCAGGGAAAAAAGAAGACACAAATTAGCAAAATCAAGAATAAAAGAGGGGATGTCATTAAGGAACCTAGAGAAATTTAAAAGATTGTAATCTTATGAACCATGATATGCTACAAATGAGACACCATGGATGAAATGGGCAAATTTTAGAAATACAAACTATCAAAACTGACTCAAGAAGAAATACAAAATTTATATTCTAATATAAAATAATTCTTATAATAAGAAAAAAATTTGAATTAGTAATAAAAATTTTCCCATAAAGAAAAGCCAAGGCCCAGATCACTGTACTGGTGAATTTTATCAAATATCTAAAGAAATAATACCAATCTTTCACAATTTCAGAAAATAGAGGAAGGAAGACATCTCAAATCATTCAATGAGACCAGCAGTCTCCTAGTATACTGCTAATACCTACTAACATTACGAAGCCAGAAAGAGATATCACAAGACAAGAAAACTACAGATCAAAATTACTCATGCGCACAGATACAAAAATGCTTAACAACATATTAGCAAACCAAATCCAGCAACATACAGAAAGGATTATACATTTTGATCAAGTGATATTTTCCTAAGAATGCAAGGTTGGTTTAACATTTGAACAGCAATTACTATATAAACCATATTAATAAAATAAAAGACAAGCCACATGATCATCTTAACAGATACCGGAAAAGCATCTGACAAAATTCAAAATTGATTTATGGTTTAAAAAAAAAAAAAACATGAACTCTCATAAAACAGGAATAGAAGGGAACTTCTTCAACCTCACAACCCAACAGCTATTATAATATCATATTATTGGTGAAAGACTGAATGCTTTGTCCCCTAAGTTTGAGAACAAGATGAGAAACTTCTATTCAATATTGAACTGAACGGTTCTAATCAAGGTAGCAAGAGAAGTATATAAAGGAGGAGAAAGAAGGGAAAAGAAGGGAGAGGTGTGAAAGAAGGAAGAGTAAGATGTAGGAGAAGAGGAGGAGAAGGAAAAAGGAGAAGATGAACAGAAAAACAAAAGAAATGGAAAGAAAAAATTAGTCATCCAGATTGGAAATGGAGAAATAAAACTGTCTTCTGATCTTAGATATAGAAAATCCCAAGGAAATCACACACGCAAACATGCACACACACTTACTAGAATAAATTAGTCATGGAATTCAAATCAATGTACAAAAATTAGTTATATTTATATATGCTAGCAACAAATAATTTTAAAATAAAATTTTGAAAAGTAATTTTATTCACAAAGCATCAAAAACTGAAGTCAGAATAAGTTTAACAAAATACGTGCAAGACATGTATATGAAAAACAGCAAAACATTGCTGCGAGAAATCAAAGCAGAGCTAAATAAACGAAGAGACATTCCATGTGCAAGTATTAAAAGATTCCATATTGTCAAAATGGCAATTCTCCCCAAATTGATCTATAAATTTCTCAAACCCTGCTGAAATCCCATCAGGCTTTTTTTGCAGAAATGTACAAACTGTCAATTTTTTATGGAAATGCCAAGGGCCTACAATAGCCAAAACAATTTTGACAAAGAAGAGTAATGTTGGAGGACTTACACTATCTGATTTCAGAACTCACCGAAAAGCTACATTAATCAAGACAGTGTGGATTGGCATAGGGCATGCATATAAATCAATGGAATAGCATTAAGAGTCCAGAAATAAATCCTTAGGTAATGGTCAGCTTAATTTTGACAAAGGTGCCAAGATAATTAATGGGAAGAAAGAACAGTCTTTTCAACAATAGGTACTGGGATGATTAGATATCAATATGCAAAAAGAACATAGACCTTTACCACACACTGCATCAAAACATTAACTCAAAATGCCTCATCGACCTAAATGTAAGAGGTTAAAGTATAAAAATTCTGGAAGAAAACACCGGAGAAAATCTTCTGACCTTGAGTTTGGCAAAGAATTCTTGGCTGTGGTACCAAAAGCACGATCCACTGAGCCTGCGTAGCCTTAACAATAGGGAAAAATAGAAAGTTTCTAAATAATCATTTAACTAAAATAAATGTAAGAGAGAGAAAAAAATTTAAAAATGTAAGGTCAGAATCAATGACATAAAGAATAAAAAGCAATAGAGAGGATTACCAAAATCAAGACCTATTCACTTAACATACAGGAAAATCTCTGGTCAGATTACTTTTTAAAGGGAAGGATAAAAACAAGCAAGATTCAGACTAGAGAGGGAAAATACACTGTACAGACAAGCTGTTAAGAACCTCCTGAACAACATCATGCTCATAAATTTGATAACTGAGAAAAAAATCGATAAATTCGTACCAAACTATAAAGTGAGAAAATTGATGATGCATAATGAAACAGAACAAGTTAACATGCGTGTTTGAAAGTTTGTTCAAACTCACCCATGAATCAAAGACATTAGGGGTAATGGCTTTAATTACCGCTTCGATTTCTCTTGTGCTTTCCTGGTACCACCATTTTGCTTTCTTCATTATGGGCTTGTGTGGATGTTAATTTGCCCCTCAAAATAACCTACAAATTCAATATGATCCCAACCAACCTTCCAGAAGAAGATTATATTGAAATACATAATAATAAAAGTCCCCAAATATCTAGGTAAGCTTTTAAAAAGAGGAGCAAACAGAAGACTCCCCTACCAGACATGAAAACACACCACAGATGAGCAGGACAGGGGCAGAATTGCACCAGTGCAGGGACAGACACACATTCCCATGAGATAAAGAAGAACTCACAAATCTGTCTGTGATTTTACGAAGAAAACTGACAAAGGACACGTATTTAGAAAGTGTCAATAAAAAACTCTCACATACTCTGTAAGGAAAAAAAATAGCTGCATTACTATTTTACACCACATATAAATTAAAGACCTATATGTAAAACCAAAAGGCTAATAGAAGTAAATGTAGCACAATCATTTCATGTCCCAGGTGGGAAGGGGGAAAACTTCTTTAAAAGTCCCAAAACACAAACCGTGGGGGAAAAGCTGGCAGATGAGGAACTGCAAAACATAATACCTAATATATAAAGAGTGCCTGCAAATCAACAAAAATAAACTTAACCAAAAAATGGGCAAAGGATATGAATACACAATTCATAGAAAGGGGAGCCCGAATGGCTAATAAGCATATGAACAGTTACACAAATAATTAAAGAAATTTTTAATAAATAATATATCACTTTACAACCTAACATTTTAGTCAGATAGATAATATCATATACTAGTGAGAAAGTAGAGAAGTGGAGACTGTGTACTGCTGGTGGAGTTTAAACCAGTCTCCAGTTCTGGATGTGAAAGTCTAAAGGTGCTCCAGGACCTGGCAAGCCACTCCTAGCTACATTTTCCAGGTTAAAAAAAAGAAAAAATAAATAAAAACACTCAAAAAGAACTGTAAGATTCACATATGAGGATATCCACCTGTTTGAGCAGCAGGATGTAGAAGTCTACTCGGTGTCTGTGGTCGTTATTAAGGCAACAGTCCCCAGTGCGTCGCGCCCCCAGTGTAGACACACACCCCTGTGTGGCCTCCCAGACTGGCCACTGGCATTGCTCTCATCAGACGGTGTTAGCAAACACAACAAAAGTGGGGGCTTGCAGAGCTCTTGTACCCCGGGGTTCGTAAGGGAGCCTGCCACACTGGGAGTGCTCAGGAAGGGCTTGTTGAAATGACCGAATAAATGAACTGAAAAGAGAAAACAAATCTTTCAATGATAACTTATTTTATATCAGAAGTAATGCAAAACCCAAGAGAAGTATTTATTGTATGTGTCTTCCACTAGCACTTCCCAGGTTTTAGGATAAGGGTACTTTTCGGTTGCCAAGGACATGACTCAACAGGATGAGAAGAGAAACGAAGAACAGCAAGAAACGATGCCAGTTCTAGCAATATGTAAATTCCAAGCTTCTGCACCTGAACTTTCCCAATTCCACTCCGCCTTTCACATTTCAGCCATGCTGCCCAGTACTAACACACGGACATGATTCCTTACACCCTGTTCAGCATGAACACACGGAAACGAGAACTGTATCAGCCGGACGTTTGCTCCGCGCCAGGCGCTACTCCTCTTATATAACACAGCGGTCCTGTGGGAAACCTTCTGTTGTTACGCAGATGACATGTCACAAATGACAAAAGTGAGACTTGGACAATAAAATCACATATACAAGGTTACGCAATTAATGGCAGAGTGAAGAATGGAAGCTAACTTGATCAGATGCCAGGAGCAGCGCTCGGAGCCAGGGCACCAGCCTGCCCCGCGCTGAAGCCAGTGACAATGACGACCACATCTGAAAGGCTACCAGTGATTTCTCTCAACAGAGAGACTTCAACTTTTTAAATTATCTGATCTCTATCACATTTTTCTTTATTCTGTTCTATTTAAATCACTACATCAAGACCACAAAATAATCTTAAAATGATAATAATAATAAAACTTTTTTAAACACTCAGGGAGAAAATGTTTATGAGGAGACTAGACAATTTTTTTCAACTTTATCATGTCTTTTCCTCTCAAAACATTTAAATATTTCCTTCTCTTCTCCAAAGATGTCAATGTGTTTTCTATTAAACCCTCTCTCCCTCTCTCCCTCCCCCTTCCTTGCACTCTCTCCTTCTTTCTCCTTCTCCCCCCAACACACACACACACACACACACACACACACACTTATCCCTACTATTTCTCCATATTTTCATTTTATTATCTTAACTCCTAATAAGAAACAAGAAGTGCTGCACCAAATTATGACAGGCAGACCACTCTAAGCACCACCATGTAAATAGAAGTCATAAAATATATTTTCAGAAATGTCTCATAAAAATGTGACTCTTAAATTCTCCCAGTGCTAATCACAGAGCTCAGCTGTTAATGGAGGCAATTGTGTGACTTAGTGACATCAATACAGTGTCAGCCTCCAAGTTCTCAAACCTGGAGGGGGCACGATTGGAATCCGGACTGGTCTAACTCCAGAGTATTCGTGATTTCCACATAATGCTCCTATCCTGACGTGTTCCTAAACTCAGATTTTTAAAGTGGCTTTATTTTAATATATGCAACAGATGTAGCCAAAGTGCAAAGGTGGGAGATAAAAACAGTTTTCTCTCGGGTCTTGAATTATTGCCTTCTAGCCAGAACCCTACCTGGCCAGGTCCTCCTCAGACCCCACTTCCTGTCACCTCTCTCCACGCCTGGCCCTCCCTCCTCCTCCTCACATCCGCCCCCTTGCAGGTCCTGGCAACCAAAAACAAACCATGATGGTCCTCCCCCTATTTTATGTCACTACTAATAAAATATGTAATCAAAAGTGTAAGGCCAAACCTTGCATTTACAAAATGTTTTTATCATCTCCAAAGCGCTTGCCCACTGGAGACATTATTTCATTGATTCTTCCGGAGTTCTCTAGGGCTTTCTGATTCACACTGAGCATATGATGGTTAGAACCAAAAGGACAAGTTGAAGAATAAAATGGGGACATAGGATACTAAAGCTATAAATAAAAGCCTCAGGACTGTCCTTCACTAGCCAAGACATCTATTTGCTTTTCAAATATTAAATAGCAATTACCTTCTTGACCTACAAAAAGTAGAAGAGTATTAAGGAACTTGCCAAGCACAGTAAACAGGCAGTGATATGTTCAGAGATAAAAGCCATTAACCAGCCACCCACTAAGCCAAGTTGGGCTATGGTGGCAAACCAATAACAGATTTTCATTTATTTGTTCATTAAGCTAATTACATTTTATTGGGTATTTAATGTGTTCTAGGCATTGTGGTTTATAAGTGCTCCAGGGGGGAACAAAAAGCCCAATATCTTGTCTATCTCCACTATTCAGCATCATCTTTCATCCAATAGTTGCAATAGTAGATATTAGGTTAGACATTTTCCAAAATATTCACCTAAATTTCCATCTTTCTACTGCAAGGCAGCATGGTCCTACTTTCAAACCTCTTTTTAGAGACCAAAGGTGATGCCAATGTCCTTGATGTGCATTTCTAAGAAGAAAGAAGCAGGAGGTTAGCCAGGGGTGGCACTCAGAACAAGCCCATTTATCCATCACCTCGATAGTTCTGCAAACAATGCATATTAACAATTGGCCCCAGGGAGACTCCAGGACAATGATTGCCTTAGTTGGTAGTGTGGGTGGATGTATGTGCCCTTCCCAGGGTGGCTGTATTTAGAGTTAGGAAGTAAGTAGGGTTAAATGAGGTCATAAGGGTGGGGCCCTGATCTGATGGGGTTAGTGTCCCTATATGAAGTGACACCAGAGTTCTTGCTCTTTCTTCCGGCCATTTGAGCACAGTGAGAAGGCAGCTACCTACAAGCTAGGCAGAGATCCCTCACCAGAAACCAGATCTGCCAGGGCATGATCTTGCACATCCAGTCTCCAGAACTCTGAGAAATCAATGTCTACTGTTTAAGCCACCCAGTTACGGTATTTTGGTATAGCAGCCCAGGAAGACTAAGACAGTATGATTTTTGTCATTCTTCCTAGTCCAAAGTGACAAAAGAACTTAGATTATAAGAAGGAAAGACTTAGCCAGCTCCACTAGTTACTTTCTCACAGCAGAAATTACTCATTGTTTTCATTTGTTCTGGAACTACATAAGGTAATTCTCTGCCAACCAAAGACTAAGTCACTACTCATGTAATGTATGGCAACATAGCGTATGAAAAAAAGGGGCATCAAAGAAAGTGATGGAAGTGTTTGCAATATTACTGTCTTATTGGTCTGATACATTAACATTTTAAAACATAGACCACAGACACTTCCTAAATCTGGTTTTCAAATGTGAGGTTTCACTTGCACTTACAGTATCTTTTGCTTAGACCTTCAAGTGCAAGGCATTGGCATTGTAATGACTCTGGAAAGAGTTGGATGAAGGTCAGAGGTAACAACCTCTATCCACTTTTTGTTTTTTTTTTATGATATTCTTGAAAATTTCTGATTAATGTAGTAAATGAGATTATAGGTACATGTAAATTTACATATTGCATACTTGGGTTTATTTAAATATATTGGTTTCTACAAACGTAACTAAGCCCAAACTTTATATACATAAGTATGATCGTGAAATCACTGTTTAATATGTCTGTGAAATATGTCCTTACTAAGGAACACTGTTTACATATTAAAATGTAACACAGTGATATGATGGTACATGTTGATGGTGGTTTTCACATCTATATGAAAAATATCAAGCACAACATCCTTCTTAGTAGCTTCTTAATATTTGCCATATTGGCTTCATATCACTTTTTTCTAAAGTACTGTCAGCCCCATTACACTTCCTCCCTCCCTACCCAAACAGAATCTCTCACTTGATTTTACTATAAATGCATGTTTCCATAAAACACACTGAGAGTTGGTTTTGAAGGTTTTTAAATCTTACATAAATTATATCTTACTGTAATGCTATGTTTTTTGAGATTTATTCAGATTCATGCATGTAGTTCTGATTCATTCACTTGGTTGTATGATATTAACATTTTATGACTATGTCACAATTTATTCCTTTTCCTGTTGACAAACGTATAGGATGTTTCTAATTTCTTGCCATTACAAACAATATTTCTGTAAGCATTGTACATCTCGCCTTATGCACAGGTGTACAAGCCTTCACTGGCATATATACTTAGAAATGGGATTGCTGGATTATAAGTTATGCACAGTTAGAACTTTATTAGAGGCTGGGCACAGTGACTCACGCCTGTAATCCTGGCACTTGGGGAGGCCAAGTGGGAGGATCACTGGAGACCAGGAGTTCGAGACCAGTCTGAGCAAGGGCGAGATACCGTCTCTACAAAAAATAGAAAAATTAGCCAGGCATGGTGGTGCATGCCTGTCGTCCCAGCTACTCAGGAAGCTGAGGCACGAGGATCACTTGAGCCCAGGAGTTTGAGGTTGCAGTGAGCTATGATGACGCACTGCATTCCAGCCTGGGCAAAAAAAAAAAAAAAGAAAAGAACTTCATTAGAGAATGCAGAGTTATCTTTACAGTGGTTATGCCAATCTGTACTCCCATAAGAAGGCCATAGGAGTTTTATGATCTACATCCAGACCGACACTTGGAATTGCCAGATTTTTACATTTTTATCAACTGAAGAGTATGAATTGGTATCTCATGCAGGTTTTAATTTACATTTTTAAAATGCTTTTCATTGAAATTGATTTATTCCTAATACTCTCCTATTTTAAGTGTCTGCCATATTAGTACTTGTGTCTACTGTCTCATTATTAATACTGGTCTACCAGCTCGCTTCAGGGTGATTTTTGTTTTCCTCCTTGCATCTCATTTTGCACTTATTGAATTTCCTGCAAAGAGCATGTATTACTTTTATAATCTGTAAAAATCTAAGAGATCTATTTCAATTTTTGGAAGAAAAAAATTAGACCTCTGAGAATTCTTTCAGTAATGGGAAGAAGCATGGCATGAGGCAAAAGGCTTACCCCAGTGTATCTAATTAGTAACCCAAGGTTTCACAGATCACATTTACTTAAATGTACTTCTGTGCGTGAAAATGCTGGCACTTTTTAAAAACAATATGTGTATATAGGACGTTTTTCCCAGGAAAATAGTGTCCCCTTCATACGGGCATCTTGCCTGCAAGAGCACTGGAGGATCTGGTGGTCTCTGGTGTTGGACGGTTGGAACGGAAGACCTTCCACCTGAGGGCCTCCGCCCCACCCTGTACTCTCTCCGCCTCCTGAGGACAGTGTCTCCTGTTTCCATCTCCACTAGTTATTGGGATTACCTTGGTATTGGGACAAAATTTGCGGTGAGGCGTATTTAGAAAGCTCACCTCCCCCAGTGAAGAGAAAGTAGATTAAACTATTTTCATGAAACTCTAATATTCCGTGAGAGATGGTAAGGAATGCGATGTGTTAGGAAAATGATTTAATTTGCTTTTTTGGCCAAGAGTCATCTATCAATATTTTACTTTATTTGCCATAGTTGCATCTCAGTTTTTATATTCAGTAGTAGTAACACATGGTCTCAAGTTATCTTTATCTGTACTTTAAACTAAGGGCAAGCACTAATGAAAACGTCATACTTAAAAGTCAGTATTTAACTATCAATTTTTTTTTTTTACTTCTCTCAAGACAGATAAGCTCCCTAACTAATAAATTCTTCTTCCCTCTCTCACATTGTCTGCAGAGTTGGCAGATTGGAAGGCAATTCTACAAATGACAGAAATGGTGACTTACCATTTCTAAGGTTCACGGATTGATAAAAGAGAGCTTATCCCAATGTTTCTTAGGTGAATTCCATTCCAATTACATAGATCTTCCAGAAACGGGCTCTGGTTGAGGAATTTCACAGAAACTACATCCTCAAAGCTAAGCTATTACCTTCTGTGGACACAAACAGCTGTAAAATGTCCTATGGGCAGAGACTCAGACACAATTTCTAGTATCCATTTGCCTCTAAAAATAACTCGCCTAATTGTGTAAACAAAGCACCGCTTTTCTAATGGACATTAGTGGTTTAATTATTCGAGTTAAGTCAAGAAAAGATGTGTAATTGTATTCACTTCAACAAAGTTGCTTGGATTTGACATTTGTTGACTGTCTACCATGTAAAGGATGACATCCGTTTATGACTGTAATTTCTCTCCCTCGGCAAACTTTAATGAAGTATGAAGCTTTATCAACATGCTCTCTTTGTGGGCTTTATTTAGCATGCCAACCTGGTCAGCAAGATTTTCTAAATGACATCCTAAGGGTCATTCTGAAAGTGAACCTCAAAGTTAGAACCAGGACAACTGTCTACTCTCTCCAATGCCCAGATGGTTTTACAGTAAACGCTTTCACCTCTTCGCAGTCGCAGTGCTCAGAACTTTCTAAAATTGAGCATTTTTGGCTGCACCCTGCCTTCCTCATCCACACATGCCCTGTCTTCCTTCAGACGCACGCAAGTGGAGCTGCCGAGGAGAAGGGAGAGGATCACGGCGCAGCGTCCAATGCCACCTGCAGCGGCTTGTTACGCAGACACCGCATTGCCGACCCCAGGATGGGCATAACCAGCTTTTTTTCATACAGAACACTTCTCTAACACTCCAACACAGCAAGTGACAAACAGAGTTATGAACCCATTTTTAATTCACGGGGAGTGTCTATTTCCTCATTGAAAGTTGCCCGGGAACTTTAATTTGGGCTCAGAAAATTTAGGCATATCTTCAAGTTCAATTGACAGTTGAGGGTTGAAAACACGGAAATTACTGCTGAATCATGGACAAATCTTATTATAGAATGTGACAGAGCAAATATTGCAAAGAGTCAGGTAATAATTTACACCTGCTATGTACTCAGTAAATATTTGTGGAACTGAATTTAATAACTTGAGAAGGAGCTCAATAAAAGTAGCTCCCTGCGCTCTCTCCCAGCTGTGGTTCTCAGCATCGAACCGTCTTCTGCCAGACTTTCTGAGGACATGAGTTAGCTCCACAAGGGATTTCTCCTCTCCTTTCTGTGCGATTTGTCATTCTGTGCACCGGGCCAGTGGGAGAGTGAGAACACAACCATCTACCTCAGGGTGCAGTCCTGCTGGCCTTGATTTACGATTCAGAACTCTTGCGGAATATTTTCCCAGAAAATTAACCCTGTGGATGTTTCTGGAGGAAAGAAAGGGGCGAGGGAGAGTGCAGGCACAACGTGCCTTTGCGCATTAAGAGTGTTATCGTGTTTGTCATTGCAAGCTACTACAGTCCACACTAGCGTCTCCCTCCCTGCAGATCTTCGCGCAGGGATGATCCCCGCTCTGTGTGTGCTTGGGCTGCATCTGGTCCTGTCTCTGTCGTCACACGTTATTTCTCTGCAGAACTCCATTCTGGGAGTTACGCATGGCACGAGGATCCTCACCGTATTAGGAAGTGCAGAATTGTCTGCTCGGAGAGCGCTGTCATTGTTCAGCATGGAACAACAGGCAAACGGCAACGACCTCTTGGTATTGAGTACCTGGGATGTTCACTTCCAGCCCCTCCCCCAAGCAAGCAGCACATTTCCAAGTCCAAGCAGGAAGGTCCCCGTCTGGCCACCAGTGCTGCTCCGTCTGAATGCTGAGGGGTCAGCAGAGGCCGTAGCTCAGCCAGGTGCTGGCTCTCCCACACTGAGATCTCAGTTTCACCAGCCCCCTGCCCAGGTGGTCATGTCCTGAATGCAGGGAGGGTCTGGGATGTCCCACATGTTACGGAACACTGTCTCCCATGCACTAGGAGCTTAAGAAAAGTTTGTGAATGAATGAATGAATGCAGGCCTCACTGACAGATTTTTTTGCTTTGTAGTTCCTCTTGCTAGCTGCAGTTTCTCGGGGGGGACATACAAACATCAGCTGGTAGATTTAGGGCAACTACGAAAAAGGAAAAGTCTTCCTGCCCTGACCAGTACTGGAGTCTGACAAGTAGTCATGACTTTCAAACTGGGACATTATATATTTATTGGATGAGCACCTTCTGAGTAAGTCTTATTTATGAGCCAAGCAAGAGTACCAGGTTTTGGGGACATTACAGTGAACAGGAATCCCGCCAGCCTGGCCAGGGGTGCGAGCCCTCGGTCCAGCCCTGCCCCTCCTGGTCGGGGCCTCTCCCAGGGTTGCTTCCTGGCGGGGTCCCCCTGCGTCCCTCACTCTGACCTTGCTAACCACAGCCCAGCCCTGTCCTCCTGCACTCTGCGTGGGACAGGAAGCTCCTTCCTGACATGAGGATCCTCCTGACCTCTCCTCTGCTTCGACTGCCAATGCTCTGGTAACTTCTGGGAGGCGAGGGTCAGCGGGAGAGGTGTCGGGGCTCTCATGTGCGGTCCAGAACCAGCAGCCTGGACACCATCCGGACCTGCCGGACATTCAGATTCCACGGCCCCAGCCCAGATGTTGTGAACCAGAAACTCTGGGGCTGGGCCCCAGTGATTTGCATGTGACTCGGAGGGAGCTAGACCCTGGGGCCCATCACTCTAACCACGAGCTTCTGCCCGCAGCCTCTGAGACCTGCCTGGGCAGGGGAGAGGACTCTGGAGGAGTGTGGTGGAGGGGTGCCAAGGAGCCGGGGCCATCGAGAGGAAAGAGAAAGAGCCCAGAGGAGGGGTGGGGACACTGCATCAGGACAGGGGGCAGGGGTGGGGATACCATATCAGGTGACATTCTCCAGGGAAGCAGAACCAACAGGAGAGGGGTGCAGTTCCCAGGAGACCCAGCCCTTGGGTATTGACTGCAGAAATTAGTCCCCAAAAAAGCAGAAGCGTCCTGATTCATCATAAGGTCATCTGGCCAGAAGCTAACGTGAAGTTGATTCGTTCTGCTACCTGTCCGAGTCAGCCTGGCTGCTGTAACGAAACGCCACAGGCTGGGTGGCTTAAACAGCAGACAACTATTTCTAACATTTCTGAAGACTGCAAGTCCCAGATCAAGGTGCCGGCCCTGTTCCCAGTGAGAGTCACCTCCTCTGTGCGTCCTCATGTGGCAGAGAAAAGATCATCCTCCCACATCTCTTATTAGAAGGGCACTAATCCCATCACGACCTAATTACTCCCTCAAGGCCCCTCTCCAAGTGCCACCCCCCTGGGGACTAGAGCTTCAGTGTATGAATCTGGAGGGACACAAACATTCGGTCCACAGCACCACCCACACCAGTAACTGAAGTCAATATTTACTGAGCAGATACTAGACGCTACATTAGTCCCCAGGGATATTCCGTGAATAAGACAGAATCTCTGACTTGAGGGTCATTAGCATAATTATTAACCAAATCCAAGCCTGAGAAATATCTATTAATACATTATGTTCCTCATTAGTGTGTCTAATACTTTGATCAATTAATTATATTAATCTCCCCCTCACACAAAACAACCCATAGTTGAGGAACTATGTTAGGAGGCATAGAAAAATCTGAGATGGACGAACCCTTCCACTCCTAAATTGTCCTAGAAAGCTGACCTGTCAGGAAACACCGCACAACGCACACAGCAAAGAAGAAGCGCTTGTGCCGGTGAGAGGATGTGGCTTAAGCTCGGATCTGCCTCCTCCCTCCCCGAAGTCCCGAGCCCAGCGAGTTCAGGGTGCCAGTCACAAGCTCTGACACACCCCGTCCACTTCCCAGCTCAGCTGTCTGTGCAGGGGAGGGAAGGAGAGAGAGGACGCGAGTCCAATCTCGCCCAAAGCCCACATCCTGTCTCTGCGGCAGGAAATGCAACAAAGGTGTGACAAGACCTAAGGCACTGTGATCCTGCCCCTGAGTACAATGGGCACCAGGCCAGCCAATGCCCTGGGCTCTGAGCAACAGCAGTGGCGGAGCAGCGGTCCCCTCCACCCTAGGGCCATCCCTGAGGGACCAGCGGGCTCCCCATGGGAGCTTGTCAGAAATGCAGCACCTCGGCCCGGCCCCGGCCTGCTGAGAGTCGGCGGCTGCGCTGCGACACCACAGGCCGGCGAGTCCACACGTCACCACGCGCCTCGGCGCTGCCGCAGGTGGACACTGAGGTGGGCAAAGCCAGCTCCTTCCCAACACCCCCTCCTTTATTTTCAATCTCTAACGCACCTGACAAATCAACCTACAAGTGGCGGCTGTGCCACTCGGAGGAGCCTCAGCCCGTGGGGACCCTGACACCTTTACAAGGTCCCGCCTGTTATTTTCTGTGGCCCTCGCCTTCTTCCTGGGCACCCAGTTCAGCTGCTGCCTTCAAACGTCTGTGAGGTCGATCCAAACGTGGCGGCTACTCAGTTAACGCCCAGGCCGCAGCGTTCGCAAGCTAACAGCTCCCTGACCGCCACTGCCAGGGCTGTGCTGGTGTCAGCGGCGTCAAACACTCCGCACTGGCCCCTCGACGCAGGAGTGAGAAATGGCCGTCTCTGCTGACACTCGCCTTTGCACAGGACAGGAGAGGCCTCTCGACATACTGCACGTTCCACCTAAAACCCACCCTCAATGTCCCTTCAGCAATAACAGAGGTTTCTAAAATTAAAAGAAAAAATATATGGACCTCCCTGGTCTTACATCCAGTAAAGCTGCAGGAAAGAACACACCAAAGCTTATCAGCTAAAAGGGAGAGAGAAAATTCAAAATGCCAAGAAAATATTTGAAATGGAAGAGAACTAAGGAAAACAGCAAGGAGAGTGGGCAGCACGAATGGAATTCTGACCCACCACAGTGACGCTTTGGAAACACCTGGTGCAACGTCACTTCCTTTCCCACCTCACTTAGGGTGCAAAGGCTTCCAGCAATAGTGTTGCAACAATAAATGCATGAATGAGAGAGCTGCAAGTCACCGGGCGAAGCATCCCTGTTGAGGATGGGGACAGAGACAGAGAGACAGAGAGAGACAGCATGTGCATGTGAGAGACAGACAGAGAGACAGAGGGAGACAGCATGTGCGTGTGAGAGACAGAGAGAGAGACAGAGAGAGACAGCATGTGTGTGTGAGAGAGACAAAGAGAGGCAGAGACAGGGAGAATGGGAGAACGAGAAAGAGAGACAGAAAGAAAGGAGAGACTGTTTAAATTAAGCATAAAATCAAGCAAACCATTTTCCTGAAGTCTAATTTCCAAAAAATTGCACCAACTCCAGGGGAAAATAATCCTTTTTCTGCTGCTATTTCCACGTCTCGGCCTCCCCACGTGGGGCCCTGGGTGCTGTCTGGGCCTGGCTGCTGCTCAGGCAGGATGCTTTGTCGGAACAGCTGCTCACGGCTCCTCTGCAGCCCTGTGGACACCAGGGACGGAGTCTGGCCACTGCCCCCTCCTGCTGCCCCAAGGAAACGCTCTGTGAGCCTCAGCCCAGCCCAGGTGCTCGAAGGAGCTGCTGACCTTCAGAGCCAGCTCCCCAATAGCAAGGGCCATTCCCAGCCCCACCTGGTCCCTCTGCTACTTTATTCTTTTTTATCCAAGGAAGAATCGCAAAGCTGGGAAAAAATGAGATGAGGGGAGAGAGGGGCACAGAGAGATACAGAGAGACACAGGAAACCAGAGGGGCAGACAGAGAACCAGAAAGAGACAGAGATGGAGTCAGTGAGACAGAGAGAACAAGAGAGGGAGAGATGGAGACAGAGAGACAAGAGAGATAAATACAGAGAGACAGTCAGAGAGACAGAGAATGAGAGAACGAGAGAGACATAGAGGCAGGGACAGAGAGGTACCAGGTAGGGTGTGGGACAGGCCCAGAAGAGGTGACACCTTCTGGCAGAAATGAAAGGGAAGTAGCACCCCTGAGAAAGTGAGCCATCCAAGATTACCGACAAACAACAAATCAGCAACGTTCCGCCCACAGGGAAAGCACGAGTGAAAGACACAGTGACAGGGACACTTAATATTCGAACCCACTGAGGCAAAGAAGAGGAAAACCCCGGACCTTGGGAAGGAGGGCCGGCTCCACGGGCCTCCACAGCCCCGAGCCCCCTCCTGGTCTCTTTCCAGCCTCTGCCCGAAGTCCGACCCCATTGCCCTCTCCCTCAGCTCCCCTGCTCCCGGTCCGTCTCCCTCCGCCCACACCTCTCTCCCTCCCGTGACTTAGCCCCCACTTTCCCTTTCCACACCCTTGTAAAGAACTCACGCCTTGGGATAAACTGTTACGCTTGCCACTCAATTCAAAAACCAGATTATTGAATACTGAAAGAAAAAGAAGCTGCGTTTTTTTTCCCACGTTCTTCCCTTTTCTTTCCTCCCTTCTTTCTTATGCTCTTCTCCCTACCTGGACAACCTCGGTTTTACAAAACAAAACCCAATCCGTATTTTGAGGTCACGCCAGGCCTCACGCGCCTTCCTCCCTGGCACAGAGCACAGGGTCAGGGCACGCTTTTGATCCGTTTATCTGGTTGTCCACGTCTTCTCATCTTGGTACCCACAGCTCCTGGGCCATTGCCTGGTGCTGAATAAGCTCACAGTAAGTGCTTGCTGTTTTCCTTCATAGGGGCGCTGGCCATTGTTAGGGAGAGAAAAGTTTTCCTGTGTGTGTGACTCAGAATGAACGGCATGAAATGTGGACAAGAACCTGATACTCAAATGCAAAGGATTAGCTGCAGCTCCAGGAGAACCTAAAGCCCAGAGCTAAGTCTGAAGCAAAGGGTTTGCATTCATCTGTTACACAATCATCTTACCATTTTCACGGACAGCCTAATGTGGTTTAAATAATTGAAGGCTATCCTAAGCCATATTTAACCCCTGGTGCAGGAACCAGTTTCAAACCCGTATGCAAAATTATGGGAACAATTTTCCCACAACCAAAGATTAGTGGGGGGAGATTCTGCATACAGAAATAATGCTCTCTGTTGCTATTAGGTTTTTAACACAAATCACAGTGATTAAGATGCATGGCTATACTTCCTAATTTAATAACAGCCTTGAGGAACAAACATGCTGGCAACATAAATTCATGAGACTATGTTGCATTGTCTGTTCCAGAATGAAACATTTAACATTTTCCTAATGCCAGTGTGGAAGGTTTTTCATTTTTGCCCCTCCATGAAACAAAGTTTTACCATCTGAGGACTTTTTCTTGCAATAATATAGCTTTGGAAATATCTTTTTAAAAGTTATAGATGTACCATAATTGTCTCCTTGTGAAAGGGAAGAGCAAACACCTACAATTTCAGGTCGGGCATCACGCAAGTCTATCTTAGCTGTCCACGTAGCGGGTGCTGAATAGAACCATCAGCATAGCGATGTTGCACAGCTGCCTCAGAAACGTATGTCTCCTGCATGATCATTTATTCCAATTAAGCAGAACCAATAATAGAGCAAATTAGTTGCAAAACAGTGGCCAACAGAAACTTATCACAGAAAGAAAGTATGTTGTTCTGGGAAAATGGGTAGACGGGGTTTATATAATAAATCTGCAAGCAAAGAGATACCACTTAATATCTTACTCCGTGACGACTGCAATTCTTGCTCTAACACAGCAGCGGTCAGTATGTATTAGACAAGCACAAGCATGGGGAACAACAGAGGACTACCGTGATGTAGGTGGTATGTAAATAAAGGATCAAATAATTGTTATTGCCGGCTCCATAGTCTGGTTACATCAGAATTTAATAGTAGAATTAATGTAACTGTGAACTCGATTTCAGATTTTTAAATATTTTATTCCATTATAGCAATATTAATAGAATCACAAATAAAACATACTCATAACCCCATGACTTCAACAAATCAAATTGCATTTATTTGTCCATTATTACTTCTAGTGTCTTATAAAAATATATACTTTTTGCTTAGCTTAAAGCACACTGTGGTTCAGAAGTACTCGATATTTTATATCAATACAGAATGTACAGAATGCTTTAACCCCACCATTTTAGCCCTGAAGATGTTTAGACTTTATTTATTAATAAAAACATTTTCCTCAGAATTACAGCAACATTAAATGCCATTAAACCAACACAACCCTTTGATTAGTTGTCTAGACTGCATGGGGGACCTATTCACAGTTTTTCATTTTCGTTAGGACCAGTTCTTGTCCGTGTAATTTTCACAATACAAATTTGATTCATTGATTATTTTTTGGCCCCTATCAAATTTTACTAATTAACATTTTTGGCACTGGGCATTTTCCTAAGTGACCATTATTTCTTCCAATTCTAATGTTCTTGTGTGAAGTTTTAGCTATTATCAGTTTTATTTTGGATTTATAGATCCTACCACGTCCAAATTTTCCTAATAGTGCACACGATGAGCATAAAATGACAGAGTCCACCATCCTGCTTATTTACACATACACCTGTAGCAAGACTTTCCTTCTGCTTTTCATGGGGATGACTGCAGACCACTAAGGTCCACCAAGCAGATGACACACAGACCACTCTTCTAGCTTCCTCAGGTGGCACTTCACTTTCCCTTTAAAATCAACTGAGGTGGGGCCAGGTGGGATTAGACTTATTTTATGTAACTCCACAGGGGGAAAACAGGACAAAAGAGTCACAGTTTTTTGACAGTTACTTCTAGGCAGGTGTTGCCTCTAAGCTGGTACAACTGGAAGAGGAATGTGCCAGCAGGAGTTATCAAAAGAAAGAATGTTTCCTTCTTTGTAAAATCAAGCGAAGGTCTTTCCTTCCATGTCAGGGCACATGGAAATACTGCCCTGACTGCCTTTTTTCTTTCCTTCTTTGTGGTAAAAACACTTAACATGAGATTTGCCCTCCTGACGAAATTGTAAGTGCTCGGTGTGGTGTTAACTATAGGCGCTATACAATGTCGTACAGCACATCTCTACGACTTACTCATCTTGCATAACGGAAACTTTATACTTGAACAGAAACTTTCCACTTCTCCTGCCCCCCCCACCTCTGGTAACCACTGTTCTATTCTCAGTCTGAATGAGTTTAATTACTTTTAGGATCCACATATAAGTGAGATCATGCAGTATTTGTCTTTTGGTGCCTGGCTTATTTCAGTTAACTTAATGTCCTCCAGGTCATCCATGTTGTTGCAGATGACAGGATTTCTTTCTTTTTAAGGCTGAATAGTATTCCGTTGTGTATATACCACGTTTTCTTTATCCATTCATCTGTGATGGACACTGAGGTCGAGTCCACTTCTTAGCTGGTGGGAACAGAGCTGCAATGAACATGGGAGTGCAGATGTCTGAGATCCTGACTTCAATCTTTTGAGTATATACCCAGGAGTGGGATTGCTAGATGGCATGACAGCAATTTTTAATTTTCTGGGAGCCCCAAGACTGTTTTCCATGGCAGCTGCACCATTTTACATTCATACAGTGTGCGCTGGTTTCAATTTCTCCACACCCTCACCAACGCTTGTTGTCTTTTGTTCTTTTGATAATAGCCATCCTAACAGGTATGAGATTTAACGTTGTGATTCTAATTTGTATTTCTCTAATTGTTAGTAGTGTTGAGGATCTTTTTATATAGCTATTGGCCATTTGTATATCTTCTCTGGAGAAAAGTCTGTTCAAGTCCTTTGACCATTTTTAATGGGTTATTTTTCCCTTTGCTACTAAGTGGTAGGTGGCCCATATTGTCTTCCAGAAACTTATTTTTCTTTCCGCATTTAGGTCCATAATCCACCTGGAATGTTTCTGGCATGATGGGAAGCAGGTCTGCTTTCCTTTCTTCCAGATGGCTACGCAATTGTCCCCACATCATTATGAAAAAGCCCATTCTTCCCCCACTGCTCTGTGACGCCACCTTTGTCATGAAACCACGTCTGTGAGCATCTGCGTCTGAGCTCTGTGTTCTGCTCCATTTGCCGACTTACTCTTCCACTGCACCAAAGGGCACACTCTCATTTCCTACGGAGCTATAGAGCCTTCCGTGTGGTGGAGTAAGCTTGTGCTTCTTCAAAGTGACCTGGTTAATTCTCGGTCCTTTGTGTAGCACATGCCAGCTCTGCTGATTTAAGACACAGTTTCTTTCAGCAGTTTTGTCCCTGTTAGGCAGAAAGTGCTTCGCTGCGCGTTTGCTTATGCTCTGCTAAAGACCTGCGTGATTACATTTTCTTGTGTGTCAGATGTTCAGAATGGACCTTCCACCCCCAGTACTGTGGTGCACATGTCCAGATATGCAGCAATAGTTAGGGCTCCACAGGCTTTGGAACCAGGCACATCCGAGCTTTGTCTAGTAGCAGACGTGCATTTATGTAACCGCTCCGAGCTCAGCTCCTCACTGTAATCATATCATTATCATTATTACCACAGAGTTATCAAAGATTTTTAAAGATACATAGGAAAAGCTTGTTGCATAATCCCTGGCGCATAATAAGCTCCCAATTTTTTAAAATGAAAGCTACTATTATTAGCTACTATTATCGTTTTATGGTGAATTCACTTTCTCCCCAACCAACATTAAGTCAGCAAGAAATCGCAGGTGTCTCATCTCGTGTCCATGGGCACTTTTCTGAACTAGACACAAAGATGAAAATGTTTTTTATATCCCTTTCACTACGACTCCGGTCATATGACTGTACATCAAGCTGTCAACACACATCTGCCTTTGGGGCAACTCCCGGAGTTCATTTTACAATCGCCAAGAGGCCAGAAGGCAAAGTGAGGTCAGCAAAGGCAGCTGTCCAGGCTGAGCCAGCAGAAAGAGGCTGAGGACCTGTCACTCGCGGTTCAAGGCAGCTCTAAAACCTGACATTCTGCAGGCAAATCCCCAACTTCTGTGCATTTCTCAGAGCACACGCTCATCTCCGCACATCATTTTCAGGAATGAAGCTGACACCCGGGGTGTTCCTCGCGGCTTTGGGGATGGGTGTGTGAGCTCCGTCTCTGCCTGAGTACTCCTGTTTCTCTCTTTTGCTGGCTGTGGCCTGGCCCGGCTCGTTAGCCACGCCTTTACCCTATTTTGCCCCTAGACCAGCCTGCTCTTCCGGGATCCTTCCCGCCAGCCTGGAGGCCCTCCCGGCGCAGTGGGCGTGGCAGGGCTGCCACTCCACCGCCCTCCTGTGTGTATTTCAGTGACTCTCAATTCTCAGCAGCAGCCCTTGTTTCCCTGGGCATCCTCCAGTCTCCCTTTCCCGCACGGTGTTTTATGCCACCAAGCTGCACGCGGGGACAGTGACTCTCAGCTCCAGGGGCTTCTGCACTTCAGGACTTGGCTAGCGTGGTCTGGCTCGTGTTCGCTGGTGCTCACAGAATCCAGGCGTTTACCTTGAAGCCACAGGAAACCAGAAAAGACACTCCTGAGGCTGAAGGTGGATGCCATATTGTTCCTCACACAAAGGTACACTGGCGATTAAGACCAACACTTCCACGTACAGTGTGTGAAAGGCACAACGTCTTCACAGTACAAGCCTGGGGAAAACAGTTTACACAGATTTTCCTGTGTGATCATTTTGCTACTGAATTATTAGACTTATACGTAGATGTTAATGAAAATAAGAGACAACTATCAATTTACAAATAAAAATCAACTTTGCAAAGACTGGTCAGATCTTTGACCTAATTTTAAGCCAGATGAGATTTTGTATCTGGAGTATACTTGAAATAAAAATATGACCCCTTTAGTCTACCCTAGTGGTAGATACTTTTTTTATGTGTAATGCAAACTTGTTTTCTTTGCCAGCTGCATAATTAAGAGTTTGTACCAGCTACTTTTCTCAAATTGGTTTAACTGAGCGAGGCTGCTTCATGGTTCTCTCTGTTCTGACACCCAGCAAAGGAATCCCTCTTGCTTTGCAAACAAAAGGCTTTCTCTCTGCAGAAGGAGTATGATTAGTAAATGCTTTCATTTCAAGTGTCTGACAACTGAATTCCAATATATATAATATTAAAATGACCAGCTCCAAAAGAGGACTATTATTTATATTAGGCATAATCTGTGAACATTTATGACACACAGAACTAATGTTAGTATCTCTAACCCTTGAGAAATGTCCCCTTGCCCCGCTGCCGGTCCCTAAAGCTGCTGAGTGGGGCAGAGCAAGGCAGCACCTGTAGTGAAGTAGGGGACCCTGAAAGCCTGGGGTGATGAGGGTGCCGGGCCCCAGGCAGCCTGGTCTGGGAGCCAGGGCCCCAGGAGGGAGTGAGGGCATCCACACAGAGGAGTAGCTGTGAGTTTGTTGTTTTCTTAATGCAGCCCTGATGCCACTGTGAGGCTCGACTGTGGTCACTTTCCTTCAGCTGATTAAGTCCACACCTGGGAACTGACACTCTGCCTCCAGCCCACAGAATTACTCAAAGTAGCCAACTCCAGGGAGCCTGGAAAACATAGCTCCCCACCATACATAACTGCTCCTACAGCCCCAGCCTGTTCCGACCCCAGGCAACTCCTGAGTGGCCCTGCCTGGAGATGAGCGTAGCCAAGAGTTCTGCCTCTCATCCTTCGAGTGTCAGCCTGTTGTGGGCATCAACAGAAAACCAGTGGCCTAGTGTGAGGTTTCCAGGCCAGAGCGAGTGCAGAGGCTGCACACGCAGGAGTTGGGGGCTCCGAGGCATGAGCTTGGCAGACACCCCCATCATCCGTAGCTGCAGGGAACGGCTCGGTAAGGGGAGAAATTGAAATCATGTGGCCTCTGATAGGACACAGCATCACTCTGTGACATTCCTGCCAAATATGCATGACATTAGACAAGCCCATACTGAGGGACACTCCATTAAATAACTGGTCTGTGATGTTCAAAAGTACCAAGGTCCTAATGGTGAAGAAAATGATGAGCTGCTCCAGACTGAAAGAGAAGAAAGCCACAGGACAAGCCTGACCTGGACCCTTGTGCTATGAGGTCATTATTGAAACAACTGGTAAAACTTGAACGGGGTCTAAGAATTAGAAAATCACAGACAATCAGAGTTAATTTCCTGATTGCAGCGGCTGTGTCTGTGGTATGAGGAGACTGTCCGTGTTTGCAGGAAATATGCGTGGAAGTATTCAGGGGTGATGGGCATCCTGTTGGCAGCTTACTCTCTAATGATTCAGTCAAAACACAAGTTATTTGAACTGTAGTTATAACAATTCTGTAAGTTTGAGGGTGTTTTAAAAGAAAAAAACTAAAAATAATGAATATCAAACTGAATCCCTTGATTTAAAAAATTTTGTCTTGTCCTTTAGGAACCTGGGAAAAGATATTCCAAAGGGTATCGCCAAGTAGATTTCCTAGTTGTTTCCAAACTGGTAATGGCTGGAAAATTCTGGTCACCAAAACATCTATACCAGAGTAAATCCTTTCCCACAAGATCATTTCCTGCAAATCTTGGTCCACTTCTTTCTCACACCTCTTCTAAACCTAGGCTGAGAGAACACGACTGCTATTTCCACACAGATTCCCTCAGTGACCCCCCCCACCTCCGCGTCCCTACTCCAGCCCAACCCCTCTTCTGTGTGGAGACCACACATCCAACCAGTAACAGGCTGTTCTAGCAAATGGGAGCAGGTGTAGTTTAGAGAGAAATTTTTCATTTACACTCTGCTTTATATATACACTCATTATTTGAATTCATTACCTTTGCATACGAAAACAAAACTTTTTTCAAGAGACAGGGTCTTGCTCTGTCACCAAGGCTGGAGTGCAGTGGCACAATCTTAGCTCACTGCAACCCCGAACTCCTGGGCTCAAGCGATCTTCCTGCCTCAGTCTCCAGAGTAGCTAAGACTACAGGCATGTGCCACCACAGCTGGCTAATTGTATTATTTTTTGTAGAGACAGGGTCTAGCTATGTTGCCCAGGCTGGTATTTAACTCCTGGCCTCAAAGGATCCTCCTGCTTTGGCCTCCCAAAGTGCTGGGTTGACAGCACCCAGCCTAAAACAAAACACTTAAGGGTTTCCGATCACCGAAAGAATACAGTCCAGCTCCATCCCGACACGCCAGGCCCCTCACAGCCCAGCCCAACCTGGAGCAGGTTTACCTCCCCCAGGCTGGAACGCTCTCCAACCCCTTCCCATGGTGTGCTCCTGCACAGCACTACGGTCCCAGGGGATGGGATAATTCTCCTGTGAAGACACTGGCGCCCTAGAGACCAGGCTTCCTAACACTCACATTTGGAGGTCCCAATACCAAAGGCAGCACATTGCCTGGATACTCCAGTGTGGCCATCAGTTGACAAGTGCGTCCCCACGGCAGAGCCCTGGTCAGTATCTAAGGGTCTCAGCCTTAAATATGAGCAGAAAGCAAAGGCTCCAACATGAAAGCCAGAGATCAAGGCAAACAGACAAAGAAAACCCAGATTAGATAAGACAAACAATATGGGAAGACATGGAAACTTTTAATTTTTTATGTTACCTTTTCATTTTTAAATAATTTAAGATTTATACAGAAAGTTGCAAAAATATGTCAAAGATTTCCCATATGTCCTTCATTTAGATTCCTCAAATGTTTACATGTCACATTTTGCTATCAAAATCAGGAAATTAACATGGATATAATACAGTAATCTAATCTACAGCCCTTCTTCAAATTTCACCTCTTGTTCCACTAGGTGATTTTCTGATCCAGGGTCCAGTCTGAGATCACACATTGCCTTCATCCGCCCCACTCCCTAGACCCCTCCAGTCTAGAAGACGTCCTTTGTTTTCTATGACCTTGACACTTCTGAAGGGGAATGTAGAATACAAGTACGAATACAAGTGTGGAATATATTCCAACTTCTCTATTTGTCGTTTCCCCATCCATAATTCAGGCTGTGCGTTTTGAGTAAGAATACCACAGAAGTGATGTGTCTTTCCCATGGCATACTCGAGAGGCAGTAATTTGCCCATTACAGATGCTGATGACACTGATGTGGATCACCAGTTTACGGCACTGTCTTTTCAGGTTTCTTCACTGTGAACTTACCATTCCTTCCTTTGTAACTAACAAGTATCTGAAGGCATGAACCTTTGCAACTATGTCAGCATCTCCTTTCTCTTCATACTTTCACCTACCCATTTTAGCATCACTGAATATTTTTGCCTAAAACTATTATACTATGGATTTGTCGAATGGTTGAGATGAAAACTTTTTTGAGTGCTGAAACTGCTAACCTAGAGACTAGTGCAGTACTTGGCAAACCACAGCCTGAAGGCCAACCTCACCTGCTGCCTGTTTTTCTAAGCAAAGTTTTTTGGAACACAACCATGCGTATTCATTTGTGTATCATCTATAGCTGATTTCACACTACAATGGCACAGTTGAGTACTAACAACAGATATCATATGTCCCACAAAGCCTAAGCTATTATCTGGCACTTTTATAGAAAAAGTACACCAAAATCTGCTTTAGAAAAAATATCACATTTATAAAACAGGGATAAATGCTTTATAAAGAAAAAAGAGAGTTCTTATAATGTAAAAACTTGATCATCAAAATAAAAAAGAAAATTCAATAGAAGAACTGAAAAACAAAATTGCAGGCAATATTCCAAAAAGCAGAACAAAAGATTAAAAGATAGAAAATGAGATGGAAAAGATAAGAGACTTAAGAGAATCAATACAGAAAGAATGATGGTTCATTAATAAAAGTTAGACAAAAAAACACAATAAAGTACTGCCAGACTAAGAACAAAATCCAGAACTTAAGTACACAAGTTTTTAAATTAAAATGACTCATAATGAATGCAAAGACCTATTCCAAGTCACATCACCTTGCAATTTTAAAATACGAGGAGAGTAGAGTAAATTCTAAAAGGTTCCAGAGAGAACAGAGAAAGAGAACAGATCACAGAGGAAGAAAAAGCAAAGTTGCAAGAGAAAATACTTTCCTTCCTACAATTTGGTAACCAATTAAACTACTTATCAGACATTTTCAGAAATTCACAGAATCACAATGCATCTCTCATGTCATCTTTCTTAGAAAGCTACAAGAGAATGTGTACTACTGAAAAAAGGATGTGGACCAAGGAGGACAGGATTCTATGAATCAAAGGATTTACACAGGAAACCCCAGGACGGCAGCTGTCCAGAGAGGTGGGAGAGCAGGCAGTTTAAAGCAAATACAGACAGAATTCTGGAAATGACGTATCTTGGGAGAAACAAAAAGTAGAATTTGTAGATTATCTGACATGTTTGGATATATTTAGAAATACAGAGACAAATGTGAGAAGGAACGGCTTTACGGAGCTGATCGTCTCAGACACGTCAAAGGCACGCAGGGGCGGGGTGGGCCTTCTAGCACCATCGGGTCGTGTGGCGTGCACACTCCAAGAGACACGTAAAACGCACGGCTTTGTGAACACTGTCTCCTCGGCCTGCCTTGCCTTCCCCCGACTGCCCTGCAAACTTCGCCGCAAAGTTGAGCTCAGATGTCACCTGGAACACGGAGGGCCTTCCAGATTCATCTGACTCAGAATTTATCCCTGCCTCCTTCATGACCCCACAGCTGCTGGTATGTTATGTTCCTTATAATAGTTTCTATTGATTCAATAAATAGCTATTGAGTATTGATTACGGGTCTGTTAGGTGCTAAAGACACAGCAGTGAAGACGACGCTGTCCGTGCTCACAGGACCAGCAGTCTGGCAGGAAAGGCAGACGTTAGGCATACACTGAATTCCAGGGTTGCCAAGTGCTATCACAAGCCCAGCCTAAAAGCTTTCCCACTGCACTGTCTTCACTGAAGTTCCTCGTTTCCCCAGCTCCAGCCGAACACTATTAAACAGGAGGTAAAGAAAACAGGACTCTTTCCCTGGCTCTACCACGCTTCCAGTATTTTCAGGACATCTGGTCCCTCACAATTTAACCCAGTGAGTTCAGGGAACCCCACACCTTGCCTCATGGCTGTTTGAGACTCAGCCCTGGGAGCCCTCAGTGGCACCACCTGCCTCTCCTGACCACGTCCTGGTCTGGCTCCCTGCTCAGGCCAACGCCTGCTCCCCCACGTCTCTCCCTGAAGCCGGGCAGGCACTCTATAGCCCCTCTTAGCCGATGCCATGAAATAACACTGTCCTGTGCTCTCCACTCGTGATACAGATTTCCATTTTCTCTCTTCCCATGGGCTCCGGCCCATGGTCTTGGAGGACAGGAAGCGGAGAATGGTGGCAGCGGCAGAAATCCTTTCCACCCTCATAGTTCTTCAGGGAAGAACTCAATATCTGCTCCAAATCTTTACCTTATTGCTGTCTTCAAGCTCTTCATTCCACATTCTCGCACATTATCATACACACCTCAAAAGAGAAAACTGGCCAGATAACGCAATAGAAGAATGAAAATAGAGGAGGGTGTGTTTAAGCACACATGCCCCAGCAGGAGAAACATGGCATAACATCAAAAATCACGGCTGAGAGTAACTTTCAACTGGGAGATAAAAATATGATCAAAACATAATCAATACAATCTAAACCAAATTTAGAACCAAATTCACAACAATTACATTTGCTTAGATGCATGTTACCTATTTGAACTCCAGGTATCTGTCTGTTCTCTGAAAGTATTTCCGCAGAGGAAGTGTTTGATAACTCATCCGTCTCCACGTCCACTGAGGTAGAGCTGGGTGTCTTAACTGTATTTGCACCATACCTTGCTATTTTAAGTTATAACAATTTCCTTATGATGATTTCACATTCGTCTTTCCTTTTGAATTGGGCCACTTGTCAATTTTACTTTGTTTTATTAAATACTACCATGGCTGCTGAAAGTCATGAATATTGGACTTTCCAATTTTAATGGACACCATGACACTTACATTTAAGTATATCTTCTCATTTGGGCTTCTTACCAATTAAGCAAAAAAATTCTTATTTATCCAGCACACACACGCACACCCCCTTCTCCCAGTGATGAGATGCTTACGTAGACATTTTTAGTTTTTAACTAAGGGCAGAAGAGAAGTAGATACTTTTCTTTCTATTTTATATGAATTTACATTGGATTGTGCTATTTGTTTTTAAAAGGTAACTTAATCCTTCAAACATTAACTTAAAAATGACACACAAATCATAATTTCTAATGTGAAATAAGAAGGCACCAAATAGACTACAGCAGATATGTTTTATTTTAACTTCTAACACCAAGAACAGAGCTAGTCAGTCCAAAATAAACAGCTAAGTAGCAGCAGTAACTTGCCGTCCTACTGCTAACATTCAGTACTTTGTCCCAAACCAGTGGTTTATTTTTCCTATGCTAAGGTGAAGGACCAGGCTGACAATAAAGTACTCTTCGGTCTCTTCCATCCACACCAGCTCCACGTGCACCCGTCCTTCCGCGTCCATGTAGTCCACACAGTACGTCTGTCCCAAGAAATTAGGACCGTCAGGGGGTGTGGCAGATCTCATGCAAACTGGGGAACTGAAACACCAGAAGGGTTTCCCAAACTCATCCAAAAGAGTTACGTCCATTATAGAACAACTCTATAAAATAAACACAGTAAACAAAATAAACAAGGATAAGGATAAAATGGCCAATTTGACCTCATTTTCACAGAAAACCTGATGTAAAACTAAAATGCTCTATGTGGCATCAAAATCCAGAAAACTATCATTGGCATTTCATGGTCTATTTTATATTCCGGAGTAGACTATAGTCACCTTAAGCTATAACCAACACGCCTGTGATTCCCAGAAGTATACCTGCAGGCCAAACCTCTTTTCCAAGTTCAAGTATTACATACCCAAGTGCCTGCTCCACGTCCTGGATGCAAGAGTCCATCAAGTCCCGTGCGACTGTATCCAAAGACACACTCATGCCAGGGAGACTCTCCCAGCACTCCCCTTCCCAGAGATTGGTCTTACCCCACTGGCTGTCCAGCCCATATACACATGAGCCTGCACGTCATTCCAGGCACCAACTCCCGCCAGCCATCCTGACCATTCTCACTTCCAGTCCATTTACCTTGTCCCATTTCCACTGCCACTGCCCCTAGTCCAGGTGTCAGTGCCTGAATGTTTGTGCCCCATCCCCGCAAATTCATATGTTGAAACCTAGTCACCAATGTGACGGTGTCAAGAGGGGGCCTTTCAGGGTGACAAGGTCATGGGGCAGCGCTCTCATAAATAGGATTAATGCGCCAATGAAAGAGACCCCAGAGAGCTAAAAGGCACCGTCTATCAACCAGGAAGAAGGCCCTCCACAGACACCGAATCTGCTGGTCTTGGACTTCCCAGCCTCCAGAACTGGGAGAAAGATGTTTCTATTACTTAGGAGCCACCCAGCTTAGGGTATTTTGTAACAGCAACCCAAATGGACTCAGGCACCAAGTCACCTTTCTTCCCTAAGGAACCACAATGGCAGCCATCAGACTGACCTCCCCAATCATTCTCATCCATCCTCCACATTTGGAAGACAAATCTCTAATGCAAGCCTAATTATGTCACCACAGCCCGAAACCCTGCGACAGCTTCCTTCTGCTCTGCAGAAAAGAACTACCTTTTTTCTGTTGCCTGTAAGGACTGGCCCCACCTGCCCATCCCCTCCCATTGCACATGATGACCCTCCTGCCATCTGTGCTCCAGCCACTCTGACCTCTCAGTCCCTTGAACACACCACACGCCCCCCGACCAAGGGCCATCCAGGCTTCCGGCCTGAGAGCACTCCTCTCCACCTCCCCTTTGTCTGTCTCAGCATCCAGAGTCGTCCAGGTATCAGCTCCTGGGGAAGTCTCCCCGACACTGCCATCTCAGCTGGCCACGCCCACTGGGCAGACACGCCACTGTGTGTTCACTTCTGGATGAGTCACCTCACATTCCCCCAGCACCTAGCTCAGTTAGCACTTAGTAATCAATATTTCCTGATGAATAAATGAATGAAGGAATGATCAATGAAGGCTTGTCATAAAGGATGAATGAAAGTTAATTAAGCAAAAGAGAAAAGAAAATAGGGAGCAGCACATGCAAAGAGCCTGACAGACCTGCCAGGGTTGCAGTACTTACACTAGTCTGCACGGCCAGGGCAAGTAGAGCAGGACCCCACGTCAGCTGTGCACAGGGTCACATCTCTGGCCACATGCATGCGGTGACCAAGCCTCGACCAACATGTGCTGAACAAACATGTGGGGGCAGTAAACTGGGGGGAGGGGAGCAGTGAGAACAGCGACGTTGATACTGGTTATGGTCATACACTAACAGACATGGAGAAAACCCCAAAGTAAACCTCAAAGTATTGGTGGTAATAGGAAAGAAGAGATGGCAAAAACATTGGCGAGATAAACTGAGCAAAATCTTACATCTGAATGGGAGAATGGGGAGTTTAATCTCCTAATCTCTCACCCATCACAGAAGATAATTTGGGGGAAAGAAACATGTAAGTTCTGGACATGCTGAATCTAGACGTCTATGGGCACTCAAGCACTGAAATCCGCCAGGTGAACAGACGTAGCTATATGGGGACTTGAGCGGGTGAGGGGTCCCAACTGGAGACACTGATAATCATTAATATTATTAATGAGTTACATCTTAAAATTTACTTTTTAAATTGTGGTAAAATAAACATAACATAAAATATACCACCTTAACCATTTTTAAGCATACAACTCAGTGGCATTAAGTACACACACATTGCTGCATAACTACCACCACCATCTACCTCCAGAACTCTTTTCATTTTGTAAAACTGAAATCTGTACCTATAAAATACTAATTCCCCAACCCCATTCCCCCACGCCCTGGCAACCACCATTCTACTTTCTGTCTCTATGAATTGGGCAACTCAGGTAAGTGAAGTCATAGAGTATTTGTCCTTTTGTGAACTGGTTTATTTGACTTAGCATAATGTCCTCAAAGTTCTTCCATATTGTAGCATGTGTCAGAATTTCCTTCCTTTTTAAGGCTAAATTATGTTCTGTTGAATGGACAGACCACGGTTTGTTTATCCATTTATCTGTGGACAGACATTTGGGTTTCTTCCATTTTTCAGACATTGTGAATAATGCCTCTATGAACCAGCACATACAATGTGAGCTGTCTTTTAATGTGTTCTGTGTACCAGACACTAACCTAAGCAGTTTCCATAAACTATTTTATTTAATTATAACAAAACTAAGAAGGAGTGTCAAGGATAAACTCTTTCAGCACTTATCTTTTCAATATGGCTCCTTATTTGCCATGACTTGTGCTCTGCATTAGTGTTCTATTAATTGGAATTTAAATGCTTACCCCCAGATATCAACATAAACTGAGAAATTATATACCATTGTTTTCAGAAGTGATAACTAATTAATGTGGCCAAAACTGCTGATCATTTACATCTAAGTATAATCAGGTCAAAGAGTCTTGACTCAATAAATGTATACCTTAGAGAAATTTGAGGAGTGAAAACATTCTAAAAGTTGAAACAATGATATGGTTTAATACGTAAATGATATGAACTGGCTGACACCTTTGCAGGAGACCTGAGTGAAGGACCAGCCAATGGAAACATCCCTAATCCATGACAGCGGTGACCCCAGAACCTGAGCCCTCATGTTGTGGGGCTGCACAGCGAGATGCCCAGGAATCCTCTCGACACCTGACCTCACTCCTGGGCCTCTTCTAGGTGTCAATGGTGGCGGTCCTAGAAGAGCAGAGATCAGCCAGCAAAGGCCCACTCCCTGCACCCCTGCAGCACAGAGCCTGTGTGTGAGGGGAGCAGGGTTGGGGAAGGAGGGGAGGAAGGCAGCCCGCATGGTACGACCTTGCCGGGGCTGAGACTGAGGAGTCAAGGCCAAGGCTAAGCACTAGTAGACGTCTCTGCCGCACCCAGAGACCCAGAGCCCTTCCGGAATAAGGAGTCATCACCACAGCTGTTTCAGAGATAAGGCTCTGTGGCCTAAGCAAATCCCAAGACAATACAGCGGTGGAACTGTGAGGTGAACCCAAGCTGTTCTCATCCCGTCATCATCTTGACCACTGGTTTAGCAGTCACCTGGTTTTGTTACTTAACACCTCACCAAAAGCCACCAGCAGAGAGACGGTGGTCAGAGCCGTGAGCAAGGAGCCATGGAGGAAGAAGGCAAAGCCCCTGGGCCCCACGGCTACAAGATGGTGGAGAAGCAGCAGCCCTGACGGAAACCAAAGCGGAATGGTCCAAGAGGCACGAGGACTCCCTGATAAGGACACCACTCGGTGGCCCTCCACCTTCAGCCAATGACTTAATCCCTCTACCCTCCCAGGCCGCAGCTGCCTCAGAGGGAGCCGATAGCCCACCAGCTCTCGAGGCCCTCCTCATTCCAAGAGCCCAGTGTTCTCCAATTCCTTCCGAACCTATAGAATGGCCTCGCATGCAACAGGCACATCAAACCCTTTAACCACTTCCAAGGACACCTAAACCAAAACCCAGATTCTTTCCTGTGGGTTTCAAGGCCCCACTTCCGTCACACTCCCTCCGCCTCCCTGGCCAGCCAGTGCCAGGCACGACAGCGAGGTGGGAAGGGCAGCCTCGGTACCAGGCATGCAGCCAGTGTGTCTCCTCACCTGTCTGTGGTCCCCACCCACCTCTGTGGCACAGGGAGCACTTCTAACACCTCATTCCTCACCCCCCGTCCGTCTCCTTTTCACTCAGTTCCTCCTCCACAATGTATCACTCCCATCCTTCTGGAGGGGGGTGTATTTTAAAACCTACCCCAAACCTTCCTCCTACTGACCTTCAAGGAGCTCTGTTTCCAACAATCCATTCCTAAATTGGTCTCTGTCACTGTGGACATCCAGTAGGTACACATCTGAGCAGTGAGAGAACCTCACCTTCCCCCCAGGAGTAAGCTACTGTCCTAACCTGTACCCCGACCTGCCAAGGAACTGCACCAGGTTCAAAATTCAGCATCTGGGGAAAGTGCAGCACTTGCACATATGGGAATATCCTGTTCTTCCTAAGGTGTTTGGTCTAGTGGCATCAGCAGACTTAATAACCCCACAGCCACAGTGCGTGGCAGCAAGGGACCGATGTGCCTTTCTGATGGAGCACAGCCACCCACAGCATGCTGGACCATGCTGTGCCCATAGCAGGCTCTACTGAACTCAACTCTTCTCGAATAAAGCAGAACCACAGAGAAATACCTAGTTTAAATTAAAACTGATGCCAAACCCTATATAGCTTTAGAAGTAGTGTCAAAATAACATCAAAAAAATGCCAAACCATGAAAGAAAAAAGTAAAAGAAACACAATAGGAAAAGCCTTACCAAAGAAAATCCATTAATCAGAAATCCTGATAGGAACTGAAAGACAGAGCAGGAGAGCATTTTATTTTGAATTACACTGAATATCATAGCAAGGCTACCTTGATAGGGTAGTCTAGCTATTCAAAATGACTTGGTAAAATACCAGGGCAATCCCTTAGAGAGCAAACAGCCTGTCTGGATTCATGACTAATATGCAGTCACTGGAAGCATCTTTAAAATGTATTTGATACCAAAACCAGACTTAAAAGAGAAAAAACTGAGTTGCTTATAATGTGATTTTTTTTTTATTTTTAAAGTCTAATAATCTACCATACAACCTTATGAGCTGCTGAAATTATATTCAGGGAGTCGAGCTAAAGACTCTTTGCACTTGAACTCCCTCCATGCCAGCTAAGTGTCAAAGGTCTCTCTCCTCTGAGCTCCAGGAAGAAGATTTTTATGGGAACAACAAGGTCCAGTGGACACCGGACACCCCCTCCATGGCTGCACATCACTTCAAACAACACAACGCAACACAGCAGCGTCCTCTGTCATTATCATTAATGTTTATTATTGTTTCTTTCTTTGTCCTTGTGACCACAATCAGATTTAGATGACATTCTTTCTTATTAGCCTTTGCTGTGATGGGCATTCTAAGCTACAGTATTAGATAGCTCCTCACCAGAAGTTGTTTCTACAATTTCTAAGAGAAGCAGGGATTTTATTTTATTTTTGTTTTTAATAGTCATATGCACCTAAGAAACTTTTTCTATCTTCTGACCTTACTTACATTAAAAAAAAAAAAAGTTTTTAACTCTTGAAAGTAATTTCTTAAAATAAACGTTATCATTTCACTATACTTAGGGTCATTAGATTCCCGGAGGGAAATTCCTGATCTGCGCAGGAAACATGACATCACTTACCTGACTTTTTCCCTTCAGGAACTCCAAGGACATACTGAACCCAACAGTATAAATGGCAAAATGCAAATCAACCACACCACCCTCCGGGCCAAAGGAGAAGGCATAAGCTTCTGAGCTATTCTGTCTTCTCCCAAAGCCCATCTGGGAGAAGGAATTTATGGGGAAAATTGTCCAGGGACAGGCAACCCATTCCCTATATTAAGGACTTAAAATCCTGTTTTCAGACCAAGCTGTTTTTCTGGAAGCCTGTATACTTGTTCAGCAATCTATCGAATCACTACTTAGAGCTCATTTGAGTCCAATCTTGAAACTATATCCTCCGCTTCTATGATACTGCTGTATAAAATCTTACAGTATATCTGCCGCTCATATGCTACATGGGATTGGTCCATTACATAGCCCAGTCTGCCCTACATAAGGCCCTGTTGGAGATTTTGTTTTCTAAAGATCAGAGCTAGGATAAAGCTCTGTTTCTTCCTATAATTACTACACTTCCTTATTTGCCCCAATGAGAGCTAAGTGACTGCTTTCATCTTGCTCTAAACTACTAGAAAACACAAACTATTTTTAAAAATTATGCTGACACTTTAAAAGTTTGTCATATTTATATTCTGCCTTTCTTGGTCCTCAAGATCTATTTATATTTTAATATTTTATTTTAGCACATATTTTTATAAGCCCTATCTAAATCCATCAAAGAAAAATAAAGAAGTCAGGTTTGTGCTCTTAAAGGCATGAAATGATATTCTTGTATGTGTGATAACATCACTTTTGCCAAAGTTTAAACGTTTGTTTACAAATAAATAGGATTAGTGAAACATCTCATTGCATCAAGAATCAAGTGGCTCAAAAGATAATGCTCGTGGTCTTGGGCATTGTCATTAATAGTTCTAACAAGGCACCCACACATGTAGGACAGAACAGAGCTATGTGACAGGAGGCCCCCGCAGTCTCAGGAGATCAATCCCATGGGTTCCTGTGACTACGAATATCCTGTTCATCCCACAAAACAAAGACAGAGAATGATGAGAACCAGGCATAGCCACAGACACAGGATTCACAGAAGAAAACAAAACAATGTGAGAACACCTCTTCTCTCCTCCCTCCCCTCCCTCGGCCCCTGCCAATTCCCAACCTCTGAATCAACTCTCCCACCCACATGGCTAGTTTTTACTTAACTGTTCTAGGAAATACCTATATCCTGGAACGAGAACCTACAACTGCAATGAATTTTAAATTAGCATATCACTGATGAAGGTGTTCTGAGCTGAGGCTACTTGCCTGGTCCAACCTTCAGCCCCCTCTCTCTCCGTGACACACACAGACGGGGGTCTTTGTCGGGGGGACGCTGTCCAGAAACACTGCTGCAGGTTTGCTACCGCTCCTCCTCCACCCACCCAGGGAAAACAACAGGCACGCAATACGCACTGGTGAGTGAACTGACTGCCAATGACTAAGAGAACGTACACGAATCTTCAGAAACCAAAATGATAAACCCAGAACTTTAAAGGAAGCATAATATATACACGTATCAACAGATTTTTTTTTTATTATACAGAAACCAGGTTACTTGAAGAAAAGAAAACAGCTGTTTTTTACCTTTATACAGCCATCAAGAACATTAGTTCTCCAAGAGAGGCCAACTTTTCCAATAAGAGGTAGGTGTTCTCTGTTAATTTTCGAATTTATAACAATGAGCTTCACATATCCATTTTCAATGTTTCCTGAAAAAAGGTAGGATTTTTTAAGTTACTATATAACAGTGCAGACGAAAAATCATCTCAGGGCAGCTGCTCCGCAGGGACGGCTCACCCTGCTAAGGCGCAGAGAAATGGCCCCCACCTTGAGGCCAGACCAGGATATCTGAACCCCAGAGACAGGAAGATTAACATGCTCCAGCAAAGCGACGCCAAAGACGAGTTGGGGAAAACGGCGGGGGGAGCCTGGACACCCACCCTGTCACGATGCACAGACTGTGAGGAGACAAAGATTCTTCCGAGTTGGTTAAGCCAACAGTGACAGAAACAGAAAACGAGAATTACCGAACTGAAGAAAGCAGAGGCAGAAACGGCAAAGAAAGGAAATCGAGTGAGAGGAAGCACTGAGAAAGCTGCCCCAAGAAATGCGGGATTAGAGAGCAGGCGGACACGAGGAGGTGTGGGCAGGAACCCAGCACAGGACACCAACAGGCCACTTAGCATGTGCTCGTGAGTGAGTGAGGGCGCTTGCAGTGCCTGCCCCAGCCTGAGGCCAACCCTGGCCCTCCCCTGCCTGGCTCAAAGCTGGCTACAGCAACCTCAACCTGACACTGCTCACGGCCCACCACCCAAGCCACACCTTGCTCTCTGCTCTCGTGGGCCTCTGGTGACGGGGCAGGGGGCGCAGGGGCGGGGAAGGAGCCCAAAGCACTCTCCAGCCTCCCAGTCCCATTCTAACATACCCTGAAAAACAGCTATCAAGTGTGATAACACAGTGGCATCCTCACTCGTAAGCAAGATTTTTTCAGAGACAGACACCTGAATAAGGGTAAGATGCAAGTAACGGGGCAAAGAGATGGAAAAAGAACAGACAAGAGCAATGCACTCTGGCCCTAGTTAAATTATTTCATGGGATAAGATAAAACCAAAGCTAAGTTGCCTTGGGATCCAAAGCTCTGTTCTAGAAATTCCACACAGTGTTCTTCAACTTAAGTGTAGCCAATAGGTTAAAACTGACGCTTCGCCAGAGGACTCCTTTGTGTCAAAATAATGTGCTTTAAGCAAGAGAGACCGTCAGGCAGGTTTCTGGCCCTGTGGGATGGCGCTCTCGGCCTCCCTGGCCACGCTGCTGCCTTCTGAGAGTCTTACTTTTGTTCCAAGGATGGAGACAGCCCACACTTTCTTCTCTGCTGTGGAGTAATTAGCAAGAACCGTGCAGCTCTCTCTCCACTCTCCCCAGGTGTAGGAATGGATGCCAAATGACACCAGCCTTTCCCAGGCAACAGCTCTACCATCCCCTTGGCAGGGATGGGCGGAAGCAGGGAGGAAGTCTGCGAAAGCCAGGCCTCAGCGGAGGTGCAGTAATGACATTGCGAATGGACCAGATGTGACTCTGCTCTGCTCTCTGTTACCGCCCAGGCACGTGCAAAGTCAAGAGAGACCTCCGACTGGCACAGCAAAGGCAGGCGTGTGCACAGGCGGCCAACAGCGCAGTACGGGAAACCAGGAGTTCATTTTCCACGCGGCTTGTCCTCAGGACACTGCTGAATATGGACCCCAAAGTACAACAGCCAATAACCTCTAATAGCAGTTTTCTGAGCTAATAAACATGAAATCCTTGTAGGAAGCAAAGAATGTTGTTATTTTGTTACTACCAAATATTCTCCCACTTCAAAACAATTATCACACTTGTATCTCAAAAGGTCAGGGCTCTTTCCCCCAACCCTCTCTAACCGCTTATATCTGTGAGACAGAAAAAGGTTAAGCTCTTCCCACATTTAAACAATCTGCACATGAAATGTATGTATGAAAGTGTGCATATACAAAATAAGTAGTATTTCTGAGTCCTTATTGTATACCAAGCACTGAGTTAAGTATATTGTGTATAGTAGCTTAGAAGAATACTTTAACAAAAATACCTTAGAATGATGCTATTAGTTAGGTATTACAATTTTCTGAATTCATAGGTGAGAAAACTGATGCACAGGGTGACAGTAACTTGCCCAAGGTCATACCACTAAGTGGCAGAAACATGAGTCAAACTCTGTCCTGTGTCAAGAATCTATGTAATATTAGATTAAAACACACACAAAGCAGGGGAACCCTGCACACCTATCAGTTTATATACTAGCTAAGAATTTATCATGTAGATTCAAACTCATGAAGCTTTGTTTTCATATTACTACCAATAGAGAAAAACCTATCTATAAATTAGTAAACAAGATACATTGGGCAACCATTTATGGCTTCCCAAAATTTTGGGTAATGTCTCAATCTGTGGGTCCCACACTTGCTGTCTCTCATTCCAGCATTCCTCATAACTAGGTCAGGAGTGATCGGTTTCCTGCGATGAGACGCGAGCGCTCCTGCAAACCTGGGGGCAGACATGAGCACCGTGAGCAGGCGTGGAGGATGGGAAGAGCCCTCTGCTGGCACACGCAGGGGCAGAGGGGCCTATTCCCTAGGCTGGCAGGGCAGAGCCCTGGAGTCCGCTGTTGTGTATAGAATGGCAATATTTTCACAAGAGAAGCCACACAGTGTGGCTGTGCATGTGCATATATAAACGCAGAGTCTGGCTCTCCTGAAGAGACTCTGAAGTAGCCTGTCTTTTATTAGATTTCTCTGCTTCTTAAACGGTTCAGAATAAATTCTCCTCATGGAGACTCTAACCTGAATCCACCAATACGTAAAACCACCCACAGAATGCAGTAAAATACAATCCGAGGCTCACGATCTTTGGCTCCCAGTGACACTGTACCTACAAGCATGGCCTTTAGGCTCACGGGGACCTCATTCCAAACCCATTTACTAGCTGAATAACCATGGTCAAATTCCAGACTGAGTAAATTGAGGATACAAATAGCACTTTATAAGGCTTTGTGAGGATTAAAGGCACTAATAATACATATTAACATTACAAAGTGGATGATTATGTTATATATGCCAAGCTAAGTGTGCTAAGCACTCCATATGTATCATCTCAAGAATAATACCCTATGTAAAGAGTCAAGTCTGCTGCCAAGCACAAAGGAGAGATGTACTATGTTTGTGGACCCGAAGACTCAATATTGTTAAGATATCCATTTGCCCAACTTGATCTATAGATTCAATGTAATCACAACCATAATCCCGGCAAGTATGTTAAAAATTAGTTCATAAATAATTAATATTTATAAGTAAATATTAATAATAGAAATTGACAATTCTAAATTTTATATGGAAATGCTAAGGACCTAAAATAGCAAAAACAATGTTGAAAAGGAGAAAAAAGTTGACTTTAAGACTTACTCTAGAGCTACTGCAATCAAGACAGTGTGGTATTGCCTATAAAGACACACAAATAGATCGACAGAATGGATGGGTCCAGAAATGGACCCACACCTTCACAAGCAATTGATTTTTGACAAAGACATCAAAATAATTCAAAGGGAAAGGAAAGTCTCTTCACAAATGGTACAAAAACAACTGGATATCCACACTGGGGAAAAAAAAACTCAACCCTTACCTCATACTCTACACAAAATCAGTTAGGGACAGATCACAAACCTACACGTAAAAGCATGACACTGCTAGAAAAATAAAGGAGAATATCTTTGTAACCTAAGGTAGGAAAAGTTTAAAAAAAAAATCATACAGTAAAAAATTGATAAATTGTATTTATTCAATTGAGAAACAGTAATTTGTAATGCTTGTTTTCCATAATGAATCACTAGACGTACAAAACAGGGAAAAAATGTACTAACTACTAATAAAGACACTATAATGAATTACGTGTTCTAAGTTTTCCAGGTAGTCACCACCCAAAAAGGACTATATTGTTTCTAATGCTTTACCTGTTATGACATAAGCTTAGAAAATATAATCTGAACTAGAAACATAAAAAGTAATTAAGGAAGAGAGGAAACAAAAATCCGTATATTTTTGGACTCACAACCATAAAAAGGAAATAAGATGATATATATAAAAACATGAAACAAACAACAAAAACTTTAAAAGAAGAATTTCTTAAAGAGAGGTTATCTGGGCTTATCAGGTGCTGCTGAAGAGTTAAACAATCTCATTCTTGGTACTAAAAATAAGCAGCTTCTAAGGCCTATAACGTCTTTTTATCCCCTCAACATTTTCTACTGTGTCCTAGAGAATAAGCACTGAATATTTTTTAATTGGTACTTTGATGGAAAGTACATTGCAAAACTCTATAGGATGATATAGAGAAAATCTAACAAACAATGGAAACATAATAAAGCAGAATTTGTTCACAAAGGTAACACAAAAACTATTAATAAATTTAAAAAGGTGCAGGATCTACTTTAAAACATTTTTCCTAAGGGTAGTAAAGGAAAACATAAACTCAAGCATACCTCGGGAGACATGGCAGGTTCACTTCCACACGACCACACAAAGCTAATATGTCAATAAATCAAATCACACAATTTTTTTGGCTTCCCAATACCTATAAAAGTTATGTTTACATTAAACTATACTCTATGAAATGTGTGATAGCATTATGTCTACAAAAATGCATATATCTTTAACTCAAAAATACTTTATTGCTAACGAATGCAATTATCATTCAGATAACTGTAACTTTTTCACTGCCAGAGGGTCTTGCCTCAATGCTGATGGCTGATGACTGATCAGGGTGGTGGTTGCTGAGGGCTAGGGTGGCTGTGGTAATTTCTTGAAATAAGACAACAATGAAGTTTGCCACATCCACTGACTCTTCCTTTCAAAGAAGATTTCTCTGTATAATATATTAGCATTCAATGTCATTTGATAGCATTTTATCCACAGCAAAACTTTCAAAATTATAATCACTCCTTTCAAACTCTGCCGCTGCTTTATCAGCTAGATTTATGTAACATTTTATATCCTTTATTGTCAACTATGTTCATATAATCTTTACCAAGAGTAGCTTCCATTTCAAGAAACCACTTTCTTTGCTCATCCACAAGAAGCAACTCTTCAATCATTCAATTTTTATGAGATTGTAGCAATTCGGTCACATCTTCAGGCTCTACTTCTAATTCTCGTTCTCTTGCTATTTCCACATCTATAGTTCCTTCTTCCAACTGAAGTCTTGAATCCCTCAAAGTCATCCATGAGTGTTGGAATCAACTTCTTCCAGACTCCTGCTGATGTTGATATTTTGACCGTTTCCCATGAATCACTAATGTTCTTAATGGCATCTAGACTGGTGAATCCTTTTTAGGTTTTTAATTGACTTTGTCCAGGTCCTTCAGAGGAATCGCTATCTTTGGCAGCTACAGCTTAAGAAATGCATTTCTTAAAAAATAAGACTTGGAAGTCAATATTAATCTTGATTCATGAGCTACAGAGTGGATGCTGTGTTAGCAGTCATGAAAACAACATTAATCCCCTTGTGCATCTGCATCAGGGCTCTTGAGTGCTCAGGTGCATTGTCAATGAACAGTAATATTTTGAAAGGAATCTTTCATTCTGAGCAGCAGATCTCAACAGTGGGCTTAAAATATTCAGTAAAGTATTTGATAAAATTCAGCATCACTTTATGATAAAACCCTTCATCAAACTGGGTATAGAAGGAGCATACAGCAAATCATAAAGGCCATATAACACAAACCCACAGCTAACATCACACTGATTGGGGAAAAAGTGAAGGCTTTCCCTCCATCTGGAACAAGACAACAATGCCCACTTTCACTACCTTATCAACATAATACTGGAAGACCTGCCCAGAGCAATTAGGCAAGAGAAAGAAATAAAGGGCTTCTAAATTGGAAAGAGAGAAGTCAAATTCTCCGTATTCACAGACATGATCTTATACTTAGAAAAAACCTTAAGACTCTATCAAAACACTATTAGAACTGATAAACAAATTCAATAAAGTTGTAGTATACAAAATCAACATACAAAAAACAGTAGCATTTATATATGCCAACAGCTAACAATCTGAAAAAGAAATCAAGAAGGTAATCCCATTTATAATAACTACAGAGAATCTGAAATACCTAGAAATAAATTTAATCAAAGAAGTGAAAGGTCTATACAAGGAAAACTATAAAACAGTGATGAAAGAAATTGAAGAGGACACAAAAATATGGAAAGATATTCCATGCTCACGGATTAGAAGAATTAATATTGTTAAAATGACAATACTACCCAAATCATTTACAGATTCAATGCAATCTGTATCAAAATATCAATGACATTCTTTACAGAAAGAGAAAAAAATCCTAAAATTAATATGGAACCACCAAAGACCCTGAATAGCCAAAGCAATCCTGGGCAAAAAGAACAAAGCTAGATACATCACACTACCTGACTTCAAAAATTTACTACAAAACTGTAGTGAGCAAATCAGCATGGTACTGTTATAAAAACAGACACAGATGAATGGAACAAAACAGAGAACCCAAACATAAATCCACACATTCACAGCCAACTCATCTTCAACAAAGTCATCAAGAACATAAAATGGGGAAAGACAGTATCTTCAATTGGTGTCAGGAGAACTGAATAATTATATGCAGAAGAATAAAATTAGACCCCTGTCTCTCGCCATACATAAAAATCAAATCAAAATGGAATAAAGACTTAAATTTAAGACCTGAAACTATGAAATCATTAGAAGAAAACACTGGCGAAATGCTCCAGGACATTGGTTTGGGCAAATATTTTTTGTGTTAGACCTCAAAAGCATAGGCAAACAAACCAAAAGTAGACAAATGGAATTAGGTTAAGCTAAAAAGTTTCTGCATAGCAAAGGAAACAAATCAATGGAGTGAAAAGAACCTACAGAATGGGAGAAAATATTTGCAAACTATCCATCTGGTAAGGGATTAATAATCAGAATACATAAGGAGCTCAAATAACTCAATAGCGAAACACAAATAATCCAATTTAAAAATGGGCAAAAGATCTGAATAGACATTTATCAAAAGACATACAAATAGCCAATCAGTATATGAAAAAAATGCTCAGTGTTTAATCATTTGAGAAATGCAAATCAAAACCACAGTGAGGTATCATCTCTCCCCAAATAAAACGGCCTTTATCAACAAGACAAGTAATAATGGATGCTGGCAATGATATGGAGAAAGGGGAACCTTTTATACTGTTGAAGGGAATGTAAATTAGTATAGCCACTATGGAGAACAGTATGGAGGTACCTCAAAAAACTAAAAATAGAACTACCACATAATCCAGCAATTCCACTACTGGCTATATATCCAAAAGAAAGGAAATCAATATATCGAAGTGATATCTATACTCCTATGTTTATTGCAGCACTACTCACAATAGCCAAAATATGGAAAAACCTAAATGCCCATCAAACAGATGAATGGATAAAGAAAATGTGGTATATTCCACAATAGAATATTATTCAGCTACAAAAAATAATGAAATCCTGTCATTTGTGACAATATGGATGGAACTAGAGGTCATTATGTTAAGAGAAATAAGCCAAGCACAGAAAGATAAGTATCACATGTTCTATGTGTGGGAGCTAAAAAAGTAGATCTCATGAAGATAGAGAGTAGATGGGTGGTTACCAGAGGACAGGAAGGGTGGGAGGCAGGTAAAGAGAAGGTAATTAATGGGTACAAATATACGGTTTCATAGAATAAAAACACCTAGTGTTTGACAGACCTAGTGTTCAATAGATCAGTAGGGTGACTATAGTTTACAACAATTTATTGTACATTTCAAAATAGCTAGAAGAGAATAATTCAAATGTTTCTGGCATAAAGAAAAGACAAATATTTAAGGTAATCGATATCCCAAGTATCCTGATTTGATCTGTACAAATCATATGAATGTATTAAATTATCACATGTATTATGAAAATATGTACAATTCACTTAAATTAAAATGATTTTTAAATGCAGTATCTGTAAAGTACACAGAAGCAAAACACAAGAAAGCAAGGTATGCTTGTAAGTGAAGAGACAGACTAAAACCCTAAATAAAAATATGTCAATTTCTTCCAAATTAATGTACAGATTTAATATGAATCTGCTCAAAATCCAAAAAAAATATATTTTAAAACATGGCCAAGTGAATATTAAATACATTTAGAAGCATATATAGATTAAAATAATCAATAAATCCCTGATATAAGTTTATGTATGAAATTTTATACTGGGGCAAGGAACTTATGTTTTCATAACAAAATGAGCATCAAAGGAGGAGTAAGTGAAGGTAAAATAAAAGCTTTCACTTTTCTTATTCACAATTGATCTAAAAGATAAGAGTCTGTCCAAAATAATAGCAATAATGTATTCAAATATGTACAAACATGTGTGTGTGAATAAGTGAGATGAATGATAACAATGATACAGGGGGTGAGAGGAAGGAATTAGGATTATTTTGTTATTATAAGTCACTTGCACTGTGAAGCAGTACAGTGTTATTTAAAAGTGGACTTGGATTAGTTGTAAATGTATATGGCAAAATCTAAAGCAACATTTACAAAAGTTTAAAAAGAAGTAAAACCGACATGCTAAGAAGAGAAAATTAAATCATATAAAATGCTCAATCAAAATCATAAAAGGCAGAAAAAGAGGGGAAGACATAAATAGAAATAAAGAACAAGAGTAACAAATAGAAAACAGTAACAAATATGGTAGATATCAATCCAATTGTATCAATAATCACTTTAAATATCAATGGTCTAAATATGCCAATTAGAAGACAGAGATTGTCAGAATTGGTGAAAAAAGCAAGACCCAACTATATGTTGTCTACAAGCAACCCACTTTGAATGTAAAGACACACATAGATTAAAAGTAAGTAAATAAAGAAAATATACCATGCTAGCACCAATCGAAGAAAGTGAAAGTATCTATATTCATTTCAGACAGAGCAGACCTCAGAGCAAAGAAAGGTATCAGGGATAAAGAGGGCATTAGATAATGATCAAGGGATCAATTTTCCAAAAAAGACATAACAATCCTTAATGTGTATATGGCTAAGCACAGAGCATCAAAACATCTGAGACAAAAGCCAACAAAACTGCAAAAAGAAATACATAAATCCACTATTATAGTCAGAGACTCCAACAACCCTCTATCAGAGATGGACAGATCCACCACTATAAGAAATTAGCTTTTTTTTAATATTTGGGGTTATACATAGTAACAAAAAATTAATTTCAACAAAAGAAAAAATAAAGTGTTTTCAAAAGTAATTATAATCATTCTACTTTCAACAGCTTAACACAAACTGGCAAATAAATAAACAATACTTTCTTTTGAAAGCATAAAAATAAAAGCAGCAGCATACTTTGTTATTTAAATATTATTTCCCTTTTTTAAATATTACTCTCCCTCTCAATACTGATAAAAAGACTACAACATACTATGCAAAACTTTTTTCCTTCAGCTTCTGAAAATTGGTAATAATTAGCTTGATATAAAGATCAAATAAATATACAGTTCTTCATACTTTGCATTGCTGATTAGGCCCTTTGGCAAGTTCGATTTGCACATCAAAGGCACAATTGGACTATTTTCTTTCTTCTCTTTCACTAGGCTGTACCATAATTACATCAAAGTATTAATGGACAGTTATGCAGAAAACAGTTCACACAGCAGGCCGGACACTGTATACTTAGAAAGGACTATTTGCAAGCTTGGCCCTTGGATGTGGTCTAGGAACTTGGATTCCAGGAGTGTTCCTCACCCACTATTGCCTAACCAATAAGGGTGGTTCACTGTGCCTAAATTGTTCACCATGTGGTTAATGCTGAACAGCCTCTTTCCTTCTGGAGTCTGGAATTTTGGTAGTGCCAGCCAGAGACTGCCTATGTAACCAGCCCAATAAAAACCCTAGGTGCTGAGTCTCTAACAAGCTCCAATTAGAGTTATTTAATGGTATACGACATCTCACACGTGTGGTAACAAGGCCAAGGTGTTGCTGCGGAATTAAGCACATCTTCTGTTACTCCACAGGGAAAGGACTCCAGGAAGCTCACACTGGTTTCCTTCGACTTCATCCCATGCACTTTTTCACGTTGCTGACTTTGCACTGTATCTTTCCACTGTAATAAATCTTAGCCATGAATACAACTACATCCTGAGGCCTGTAGTCCTCCTAGCGAATCACTGAAGTTGAATTGGTCTTGGGGACCCAATGCCAATAGTCCCTTTACATTTCCAAAAGAAAAGAAAACAAAACATATAGAAAAACCCACCAGGCACTTTTATAAGCCCACCTCCAGTACTCATTCACAAATTACTCTTTCAGTATTTCCTTCACTGTTTATCCCTCCCCCTCCTTCTTGTCCCTCATAAATCCAATTCAGATAGCAAAATATTTATTCACCTGAACTTCCTTTTAGCTTAATTTTAGTGGCAATACACGACGAAGCAGGAAGCAAATATGTGCAGGTTCAGGGATCATAAATTTTTCTTTGAAAACACATCAGATAGATCCTTTCTAAAAATTCTCAATACAGCCAACTTGTCAAAGTGGCAGAACACATAAAAATACAAAGAAAGAAAACTTCCCAGGTCCTTGGGGGAGGAGCACACAGAAGTTCGAGCGAGGAGTCAAACCTGGAAGGAAAGAAGGAAGGACACAGATCCTTTTCATTCACTAGCAGGTAATGCTCAGAGGTAGGAAAACCTTCCCCCAGATACAGCTTCTTACTGAAGGAGATTAATGTCTGGAAACATGAGCAATAGATTATGAAATCAGAGGACCTAGGCTGGTCCTGATCACGCCAGAATAGAACACGCTCAGGTCTGAAAGGGCAGGGAAGGCAGAAAAGTAGAGCACGACTTGGCTCCACCAGCCGGAGCTGAGCCCACTGGAGACGTGTTGGGGCTCACAGCCAGGAGGCCTTAGGAGAGCCTCAGAACAGACGAGGCAGCCCTGGCTGAGCGGGTACTTTGCCGGTCAACCAATGAGGCCATGCCTATCCCTGAGTATTTACCACCGAGTCAGTCTGCATGCAGTCCTCCCCATCTGTGACTCAGGAACCTAACTCCAGGCACCAAGAGCTAACTAGGTTCTTCTGGTTTGTTTTTAGTAACAGATCTTGGAAAGGAAAAAAAAAAAAAAAAATCCAAGGACCTTGTAGAAAAGTACATGGGACAGAGTTAAGAAAATAGAACAAAGGGATATTTTGTTCAGAGAAAATATTGTGACCAAGAGGTAGACAGCATTAAATTGCCAGAACTTACTCTGAATATTTCATTGGGATTGTTCTGTCTGAAAATAAACATATCATAAATCCTTTGATTATCTGTATTCCTGAATATTCAATTCCGGAGATCCCTACAGCCAGTGTTAGGCAAATTATTCTACATGATGCATTATATCCTAACACTCTAAAGAAATACATAAATATCCTTTAAAGAATGAAGACATATATAGATATACAGATAAATGGTGATGCAATTAATTAAAATAGCTACTAATTGCTTTTCTATGAATCCAGAATTTATCAGAATGTGAATACAGGATTTATGTATAATCTAGGACTATGAGAAATGAAAGTGTTTTCCTGAACTCTCCTGGGTATCCAGTCCTTCAACGATACCATGTTAATGTTCTTGGTTACCATAGTTTAGTGTGTCTAACACTTGCTGGGCCTGGCCCCTCGTCCCTATTCATTTCCAAGATTTTATCAGGACCTGCATGGTGATCACTCAGTTGTTTGCTTTTTAATAATCTCTTTTATGCATTTCTCTGAGTGTCATTTCACTATACAAAGAGGATTAATTACCAAAAAAGAGAGAAAAGCAAGGGAACAATTAACACAATGTATAGAATAGTGGTTCCCTCTGGTAGGAAGAGAGGCAATGAGAGCAGGAACGGACACACAGGTGGCCTGAAAACTTGAGGCGATGGTCTATTTCTTAAACTTAAACATGGTTTTTTATTTTTTTCCTGTAACCTGTACACATATCATATATAGAAAAGATTATATGATCTCATAATTAAAATTTTAAAGTAAATTTTCTTAGCCATTTTCTATGCATATGTATATTTCCAAATGGATTTTAGACTCAGCTTTTCAAGTTTCATAATAAATTCCCATTGGGATTTTTTTAACAGAATTGCAATGAATTTGTGGGCTAAACTGGTACATCCACAGATTCCTTATTCAAAGATAGGATGCTGGAAAAGGCCCTACAAATGACCAAATTCAGGCTCTGTTCATAAATTATGTCCCATCTAAAGTGTTCTCCTTCCCACTACCACAGGGCCCCCACCCTGGCCTGGACCACACACCCACCAACCTGCCTGGGCACTTAATAGGTGCTTTGTCCCCACCCCCGCGCCCTCCAGGCACCTGAGCACCACCCCTCCTCCTCCCGGCAAGTGCTTGTGCTGTATCACCAGGCTTCCCTGTCTCCCTGACCTCTGGAGGGCAGGATCCCCGTCTGAGGCACGTCTGCCCCTGGGGGCACATCTCCTGTATTCAGTAACTGTTTGTAACGAGCGACCCAAACAAACAAACCAGCCTCGCCCTCCAGACTGCGTCATTAGTGTCAGGCCCGGTTTCTCATCTCTCAGGAACAGAATACAGAGCCTCCTAAATTCTAGGGACATGATGGTAAAACATTTTATCCTTGATGGGGAGAAAGTGTTTAAAAAAAAAAATAAGGGCAAAGTGCTGTCATCCCCAACTGCAATGACATAGCTGAAATTTTCTAAATATACCATATGGTACCACAAGAGAATTTCTCAAAAACTGCAGAGGACATTCTATTTGTACTTTTTTAAAATGTTAGAAACACACTCTGATGGCAACATCGCCCTCTGCTGATTCTTAACAGTAGAACCATGTGAAGAGGAAATGCATTTGAATCCACTTTGGAAGTTGTCTCATTGTATCAAGTCTTCTTATTGGGGAAAAAAAAACCACAAAGGCCTCTCAGTTTCCCATTCTCCTTCATTTAACTTAACCTCTTACACGTAGTAACAATCACGTAACAATCACACAACCTTCGAAGGGGTTTATTCGAATTAACACAGAAGTGGCTTAAACGCTACGTTAGCAAGTCAGCAGAGAAGCACTTTTCCCCTGCCCACACTTACAATGCCCACGCTTTGTAAAGAAAGTTACAGTGTCGCATAGGAGCAGGCACACTCCAAAAGCATATCATTAAAAAGCAAAAATATACAGGCAGTGTATTACAGAAATCCAGGTATTTAGGACTCAATTAGCTCATTTAGCTCAAGTCCCAGGCGCAAGTGCAAACTGGAACTGTGTCGTGTGCTGGCTTTGCAGAATTAGAGACCTGACTCACACCATCAGCCCCAGACTCCTCACCAATAACACGGGAGAGATAAGAGTACCTATCTCACAGGCTTGCTATGAGATTAAGTTAAATAATTAATGTAAGTATGAAACATTTAGCAAGAACTCGTAATGAGTACTCATAAATGTTCCCTATCACTATCACATTCATCATTATTAAGGGCATTCTAAATATCCCCTAAGACAGATCTAGCACGTGACAGGCCTAACCCTCAAGAATCGAGTGATCGGACTAATTCTATGTGTATGTACATGCATGTTTACATCTGTAAAAAGAGAAAAGGGCAACACAAATATGGCAAAAATGTTATAAATTGGTGAATTCTACCATAAAGGCTATAGAAGAATTATCTGTATTTGTGCAATGTGAAATTATTTCAAAATAAAAAAACTTTTAACTTATGAGTGTCAAAAACACTTTTTACAGATCAGTTGGTAACCTATAAAAAAACATGTCTTATAAACCATGTTGGATAAGAAGTTCCTGATGTTTGTCTTGTAAGCAAAGCATGGGAAAGATACTTAGTATCTATATTCAGATTTCAAGTAACTTTTACTTAGGTAGCAAAGTACCCTACCCTAGGTAAACAGATACAGAGTACTCTGCCAGAAGGTTAAGTGTGAGGCTTTCTCTTCCCAGAGCCCGGGAGACAGTGGGTTAGTTTAGAAGGGGAGCTCTGACGCCCCTCTCCCCCTCTCCCCAGCTGTGAGTAAAGGAAATGAGGCAGCCTGAGACTCAGGCCTGAGGAAGAGGGCAGGGTGTCACGCCCCTCCACAGAGAGGCCCACCACTAGCTGTTCCCTTGCTCCAGTTCAGCAAGGAGGCCGATGGGCCTGCAGCTCTGCTCTGCAGTATCCTGAAGTTGCACCTTCTCCTCTAGAGGCAACAGAGAACTGCGAAAGCTTTGGCCAAAAGATCCAATGCAGCTCAGAATCCTTCAGCTGGGGACACGGGAGAGCTTTAAGGTAACAGGCCCAGGACAGTTTATCTAAGAGCCCTTTGACAGCATGCCCCTGGGAGCAGGCAGCTCACCATCCACTCTCTTTGTAATACTTACGTGCATGCCTACTAGGTGCCAGGTACTGATTCTGTTATTCTGAGAGATAGTACTGAACAAAATAGGCAAAAATGTTGCCTTGCAGAGCTTACTTTTTTTAAAGTAAAATTTAACTACAACCAAATAAATAAAATTGAATAGTATGATAGTGTTATGGAGAAAAATCACGCCAGGCAGAGCTGGGCGATGGGAGAACAAGAGCTTCCAGGTGCAGTAAGGTGGGGAAAGCCTCACTGAGAAGCTTGGTGAAGCAGGCCTACGCAGAGATGCCCTGTGCTGACACTGCAGGCAGAGGGGCGTGCCAAGGATCCCAGCACACGGCAGGCCTGGCCCAGTCTGGGAACAGTGAGGAAGCCATCATGGCTGGGGCAGAGCTGGGGCATGGATGGAAGGGCAGGCCAGAGAGGGCCGGCAGCAGTGTGGGGCATGGGGAGGCACAGTGGAGCCACACAGGCCTCAGAGGGGCTCCCAAGGTTGAAGCAGCAGAAGAGCTCTGGGAAGCAGCTGTGGCAGGGACCCCCACCCCACCCTGTCACTGCGGAAACTGCATCTTGCTCACCTATCACCAAGGCCAGCTGCTCATGAAGGTGGGGCCAGAACAGGCTGGACACCCAACTCAACACCCTGTCTGGAGGCACCTGAGGACACAAGGGCAGGAGCCATGGAGAGCAAGACTAAGTTCTCTGCCAACACTAGCACAGAAGACACAGCATCGGCACCCCGGGTAGCGATTAGGGCATGCTGGTGGCTCCATCAGCAGTGTATACTCGGATGATGATGAGGTTTTGTCTGTGAGACCCCAAATAATAAAGGCAAATGGAGTGCAGTGCACAGAAACCAATCTGGGCTCAATGAAAGGCAGAATTGCACACACCTCTGCACAATTGGGCGGCTGATGAGGAAGCTGCCAGCACCTGTAAGTGGCCACCCAAGGCCAAGGCTGCAGAGTGCACTCAAGCCCAGAAGAGGTCATTCTCCAGGCTCCCTTTCAATCCCTTCCTAATTCTGTGGGTTCAGGATTCCAGGCATAGCAGAAAAAGCACTGGAGAAAAATAAGCTTGAAAATTAAACAATCTAAGTTGTCAACTGAGAAAGCTGGAAAAAGATCAAAGTAAACCTAAAGAAAATATGATTTTCTAGAAAGCCATATAATCACTAAATTTGATTCAATGAAAAGTAGAAAACTTGATTATGATTGAATAAGTAACAGGAAAAAATTATAACTATAGACATTCAAATATGTATGAGTGAAAGTGGAAAAACACTAAATACCAAGTAACTGAAACCAGTAGCTTAAAAATAAGCATATATATGATGAGAAGAACTTATCTTAGGGATTCCAGGATATTTACGATTAGAAGACACATTAATGAAATTCACTATGTTGACAGTGCCAAGGAGAAAAAACGTTGTAACATCAATAGTTCCCCAAAGATATATTTAATAACATATAACAACCATTCCTGATTTAAAAAAAAGCTAAAATCCAACTAACCTAGGAATAGAAACTTCCTTAACTTTTAAGAATACATAACAAAAACCTTAAGCAAATATACTTACAATAAAACATTTAAAATATCCCCATTAAGTTGGAAACACAAAATTGGTTCAATGCCATTGAGGGGAATTTGCCAGTGTCTTCCAAATTATGCATCCAATTGTTCTTTGACCTAGAAATCCTATTTCTAAGAAAGTATGCCAAAGACAAACCAGCAAAATATAAAATGATACATGAACAAGCTATTTACTGAGCCACCATGTGTAATTGCAAAGGTTGGAAACCAACGAAAAGGTCATTAACAAACTACCCACATAGCTGTTTAAAAAGAGAAGCTACAAGAATCACTGAAGAGTCATCCCCAGAATATATTATTAATTGGGAAAAAGCAAAGAACTTAAGCGGGAGTATCCTGTGCCTCATTTAAAAATAGATTGGGGAGAAATATTAATATGTGAATGTATAGCACTGCATATACAAAAAGGAACATTTGAAGAACAAGCCCAGCCAAAGACTAATATAAACAGGCACCTTTGGAGGGAGAGGAGGGACAGGGGAGAGGGGATAAGCACAGAAGGCAAATCTCTCTGAATTGCTCATTTCGGTTTCAACGTTGGAACCACCTAAATGTGGTGTGCAATTTTTTAATGTGAAAATAGAAGCAAAGAAATACTGAACAAAACATAAATAAAAACAAATTGCTCTAATTGTATATCAAGGAGATAACATAACCACACAGAGAAGGATTATTTTAGCTGACTTAAATTTATACCACTGTGTGGTATACTCTAGTGTAGAAGACTGAAACAGGATCAACACATCTCACCTCTCACAAAAATCAACTCATGATGGGTAAGACTTAAACCTAAGGCATGAAACTAAAAGAATTCTAGAAGAAAATGTCGAAAAAACTCTTACAGACATTGGCCTAGGCAAAGAATTTATTAAGGAAACCCCAAAGGCAATCATAGCAACAACAAAAATAAATAAATGGGACCTGATCAAATTAAA
>CAUYSK010014117.1:0-11753 GCA_963575035.1 Avahi laniger | reverse complement strand
AGTGAGTGTTACTGTTAGGGTTAGGGTTTGGGTTAGGGTTAGGTCTATGGTTAGGGTTAGGCTTAGGGTTAGCGTTAGGGCTACTGTTAGGGCCAGGGTGAGGCTTAGGTTTAGGGTAAGTGTTATAGTTAGGGTGAGGGTGAGGGTCAGGTTTAGGGTTAGGGTTAGTTTTACGGTTACACTTAGGGTTAGGGTGAGGGTGAGATTCAGCATTAGGGTGTGGGTTAGGATGAGGGTTAGGGTTAGGGTTAGGGTTAGGTTTAGGTTTAGGGTTAGGGTTATGGTGAGGATGAGGCTGAGGGTTAGGCATAGGGTTAGGGTTAGCCTTATGGTGAGGGTGAGGCTGAGGGTTAGTGTTAGGGTTAGGGTTAGGGCTAGAAGTAGTTTTAGGTTTAGGGCTAGAGCTAGGGAAAGGGTTAAGGCTAGGGCTAGGGCTAGGGTTAGGATTAGGGTTGGGCTAGGGCCAGGGCTAGGTCTAGGGATATGGTTATGCCTAGGTTTTGGGTTATTGATAGGGTTAGGGTTAGGGCTAGGGCTAGCGATAGGTTTAGGGTTAGGCTGAGGATGAGGGTGAGGGTGAGGAGTAGGGTTAGGGTTAGGGTTAGTGTTAGATTAAGGTCTAGAATTAGAGTTAGGATTAGGTTTAATGTTAGGGCTAGGCTTAGGTTTAGTGTTAGGACTTGGCTGAGGGTGAGCATTAGGGTTAGGGTTTGGGTTAGGGTTAGCGTTAGGGTGAGGTTTAAGTTTAGGGTTAGGTTTAGGTTTTGGGTTAGGGTGACTGTGAGGGTGAGGGTGAGAGTTAGGGTTATGGCTAGGGTTAGGGCTAGGGTGAGGCTTAGGTTTAGGGTAAGTGTTAGGATTAGGGTTAGGGTGAGGGTCAGGGTTAGGGTTAGGATTAGGTTTATGGTTATGGTTAGGGTTAGGGTTAGGGTGAGTGTTAGGGTTAGTGTTAGGGTTATGGTGATGGTGAGGGGTAGGATTAGTGTTAGGGTGAGGGTTATGTTAAGATTTTTGTCCGGCTTAGGCTTTGATTACCATTAAAATTAGGGTTAGGGTTAGGGTTAGTTTAAAGTTTAGAGTTAGAATTAGGGTTAGGTTTAGGGCTAGGGTGAGGGTTAGGTTTATGTGTTAGGGTTAAGTTTACAGTTAGGGTCATGTTCATGGTCAGAGTCAGGTTCAGGGGTTGGGGTTAGGGTTAGGTTCAGTGTCAGCATCAGGGTCACGGTCAGGGTGAGGGTTAGGATGAGGGTTAGTGTAAGCGACAGGGTCAGTGTCAGGGTCAGTGTGAGCGAGAGGGTAGAGGTGAGGGTGAGTTTGAAGGTTAGGTGAAGGTGAGTGTTAGGGTTAGGTGTGTTAGTGTGAGGGTGAAGGTTAGGGTTAGGGTTATGGTTAGGGTTAGGGTTAGGGTTAGGGTTAGGGTTAGGGTTTGGGTTAGGGTTAGGGTTAGGGTTAGGGTTAGGGTCAGGGTTAGTGTGAGTGTTAGGGTCAGGGTTAGGGTTAGGGTTAGGTTGAGGGTGAGATTCAGGGTTAGGAGGAGGTTTAGGGTGAGGGTTAGGGTTATGGTTTGGGTAGGGGTTACGGTTTAGGATTTAATGTTAGGGTAAGGGTTGGGTTTTAGTTTAGGGTTTTGTTAGGGTTAGGGTTAGGCTTAGGTTTCGATTAGCATTAGGGTTAGGGTTAGGGTTAGTTTAAAGTTTAGAGTTAGAATTGGGATTAAGGTTAGGGTTAGGGTTAGGGTTAGGGTAGGGTTAGCTTTAGGGGTTAGGGTTAGGGTTAGCGTTATGGGTTAGGGTTAGGTTTAGGGTTAGGATTAGCTCTGGCATTAGGTTTACGGCTATGATTAGGGTTAGTATTAGGGTTAGGGTTAGGGTTAGTGTTAGTGTTATGGTTAGGGTTAGGGTTAGTGGTACGGTTAGGGTTAAGGTTAGGTTTAGGGTTATGGTTAATGTTAGGGTCGGGTTCGAGGTTGGGTTAGGGTTAGGGTTAGGGTTAGGATTAGCGTTAGCGGTAGGGTTAGCGTTAGGTGTAGGGGAACGATTACCTTTAGGGTTAGGATTAGCGTTAGAGTTAAGGTTAGGGAGGGTTAGGGGGCTTTAGGGTTAAGATTGGGATTAGGGTAGGTTTAGGGTGTGTTAGAGGGATTATGGTTAGGGTTAGTGTTAGTATTAGTGTTAGGGTTTTTGTAGGAGTTACGTGTTAGGAGTTATGGTTAGGGTTAGGGTTAGGGTTAGAGTTAGGTTTAAGCATTAGGTTTAGGCTTAATGTTAGGGTTAGGGTTAGGCTTAGGATAAGGTTAGGGTTAGGGTAGGGTTAGGGTTACTCTTAGGGTTAGGGTTAGATTTAGGGTTAGGGATTGGTCTGGCATTAGGTTTAGGGTTATCATTAGGGTTAGGGTTAGTGTTAGAGGTTGGGGTTGGGTTTTGGGTTCGGATTGGCGTTAGAGTCGGGGTTATGGTTAGGGCGTTAGGGTTAGGGCGTTAGGGTTAGGGTTAATTTTAGGGTCAGGTTTAGGGCATAAGGGTTATGGGGTTAGGGTTAGGGTTAAGGTTTGGATTAGGGTTAGCATAGGGGTAGGGTTAGGGTTATGGTTATGGTTAGGGTTAGGTCTAGCATTAGGGTTAGTCTAGCATTAGGGTTAAGGTTAGGGTTAGGATTAGGGCTAATGGTAGGGCTAGGGCTAGGTCTAGGGCTAGGGTTATGGTCAGTGTTAGGGCTAGGGCTAGGGTTATGGTTAGGGTTAGGTTTAGGGTTAGTGTTAGGATTGGGTTCAGGGTTGGGTTAGGGTTAGGGTTAGGGCTAGGGTTAGGTTTAGGTGTGTTAGGATTAGGGTTAGCATTACGATAAGAGTTAGGGGTAGTGTAGGGGTAGGGGTACGTGTAGGGTTAGTGATAGGGATATGGTTAGTGTTGCAGGTGTTAGGGTTAGGGTTAGGGTTAGGGTTAGAGTTAGGGTTAGGGTGGGTTGGGGGCATTAGGGTTAGAATTGTGGTTAGGGTAGGTTTAGGGTGTGTTGGGGTGGTTTTGTTTAGGGTTAGGGTTAGTGTTAGTGTTAGGGTCGGGGCTGGGTTTAGCATTGGGTCAGGGTCGGGGTCAGGGTCTCGTTTAAGGGATTAGGCGTTTGGGTGAGGGTTAGGTTTATGGTTATGGTTTGTTAGCGTTTAGGTTTAGGGTTAGGGTTAGGGGTTAGGGCTAGTGTTAGGGTTAGGGTTAGTGTTTAGGGTTAGGGTTAGGGTTATGGTTAGGGGATAGGTTTAAGTTTAGCATTTAGGGGTTAGGATTAGGGCTTAGGGTCAGACTAAGGGTTAGGGTTAGGGTTATTGTTAGGGTGAGGGTTAGGATTATGGGTTAGGGCTAGGTTTTGGGTTAGGGTCATGTTCATGGTCAGAGTCAGGGTCAGGGGTTAAGGTTAGGGTTAGGGGTTATGGTTAGGGTCAGGGTCAGCATCAGGGTCACGGTCAGGGTGAGGGTTAGGTTGAGGGTTAGGGTCCATGACAGGGCCAGGGTCAGGGTCAGGGTCAGGGTTAGGGTGAGCGTACGGGTTAGGTTCAGTGTGAAGGTCAGGGTGAAGGTGAGTGTTTGGCTTAGGGTGGTTAGGGTGAGGGTCAGGGTGAGGGTTAGGGTTAGGGTTAGGGTTAGGTTTAGCATTAAGGCTAGTGTTAGGGCTAGGGTGAGGCTTAGGTTTAGGGTAAGTTTTATAGTTAGGGTGAGGGTGAGGGTGAGATTCAGGGTTAGGGTGAGGGTTAGGGTTACGTTTTGGGTAGGGGTTACACTATAGGGTTTAATGTTAGGGTAAGGGTTAGATTTTTGTTTAGGGTTTTGTTAGGGTTAGGGTTAGGCTTAGGTTTCGATTAGCATTAGGGTTAGGGTTAGGGTTAGGGTTAGTTTAAAGTTTAGAGTTAGAATTAGGGTTAGCGTTAGTATTAGGGTTAGAGTTAGGGTAGTGGTTACAGGTTAGGAGTTAGGGTTAGGGTTAGGGTTACGGTTAGGTTTGGGGTTAGGGTTAGGTTTAGTGTTGGATTAGCGTTAGGGGTTACGGTTAGTGTTAGGGTTAGTGGTTAGGGTTATGTTTAGGGTTAAGGTTAGGTCTGGCATTAGGTTTAGGGCTATGATTATGGTTAGTATTAGGGTTAGGGTTAGGTTAGGGTTAGGGTTAGGGGTAAGGGTTAGGGGATTAGGGTTAGGATTAAGGTTAGGGTTAGGGTTTGGGTTAGTGATAGGGTTAGTGTTAGGGTTAGGGTTAGGGTTAGGGTTAGGGCTATAGCTAGGGCTAGGGCTAGGTCTAGTTGTAGGGTTAGCGTCAGTGTTAGGGCTAGGGCTAGGGTTATGGTTAAGGTTAGGGTTAGGGTTAGTGTTAGGGTTCGGTTTGGGGCTGGGTTAGGGTTAGGGTTAGTGCTAGGGTTAGGTTTTGGTTTGGGTTAGGGTTAGGGTTAGGGTTATGATTAGCGTTAGGGGTAGCGGGAGGGTTAGGGTTATCGGTAGGATTAGCTTTAGGGTTACGGTTAGGGTTAGAGTAAGGGTCAGGGTGGTTTAGGGGCTTTAGGGTTAAGATTCGGGTTAGGGTAGGTTTAGGGTGTGTTAGGGGGTTATGGTTAGGATTAGGGATAGTATTAAGGTTAGGGTTAGGGTTTGGGTAGGGGTTACGTGTTAGGAGTTAGGGTTAGGTTAGGGTTAGGGTTAGGGTTAGGGGTTAGAGTTAGGGTTAGGGTTTGTGTAGGTGTTACGTGTTAGTAGTTTGGGTTAGGGTTAGGGGTTAGGGTTAGGTTTAGGGTTACAGTTAGGGTTAGGGTTAGGGTGAGGGATTATGGTGAAATGTTAGGATTAGGGTTAGCGTTAGGGTGAGGGTTAGGGTTAGGGGTAGGGGTATGGGTTGGGTTTCAAGCTGGGGTTGGGGTTGGGGTTTTGGTTGGCTTTAGAAATAGGGTTAGGGTTTGGTAAGGGATAGGGTTAGGGTTTGGGTAGGGGTTAGGTTTAGGGTTAGGGTTAGAAATTAGGGTTAGGGTTAGGGCTTAGGTTTAGTGTTAGGTTTAGGGTTAGGGTAAGGGGTTAGGGTTAGGGTTAACGTTAGGGTAGGGTTAGGGGTTAGGGTGGTTTAGGGTTAGTATTAGGTCTGGCATTATGTTTAGGGCTATGATTACGGTTGATTAGGATTAGGATTAGGGTTAGTGTTAGGTTTCCTGTTAGGGTTAGGAGTTGTTGTTCGTGTTGGGATTGTGGTTCGGGTTGGGGTTGGGGTGAGATTTGGGGTTATGGTTAGGGGGTTAGGGTTAGGGGGTTAGGGTTAGGGTTAGGATTAGGGTTAGGTTTAGGGGTAGGGTTAGTGTTAGGGTTAGGGTTAGGGTTAGATCTAGAATTAGGGTTAGGTCTAGCATTAGATATAGGGTTAAGGTTAGGGTTAGGGCTAGGGCTAGGGCTAGGCCTAGGTCTAGGGCTAGGGTTAGGGTCAGTATTAGTGCTAGGGCTAGAGTTATGGTTAGGGTTTGGGTTAGTGTTAGGGTTTGGTTCGAGGTTTGGTTAGGTTTAGGGTTAGGGGTAGGGTTAGGTTTAGGTTTGGGTTAAGTTTAGGGTTATTGTTATGGTTAGGATTAGGGTTAGGGTTAGGGTAGGGGTAGGGTTAGCTTTAGAGTTAGGGTTAGGGTTGGCGGTGTTAGGGTTAGGGTTAAAGTTAGGGTTATAGTAGGGTTAGGGTGGGTTAGAGGGCGTTAGGGTTAGGATTGACATTAGGGTAGATTTAGGGTTTGTTGTGGGGTTTATGGTTCGAGTTAGGGTTAGGGTCAGGGTTGGGTTTTGGGATGGGTCAGGGTCGGGGTCAGGGTCAGGGTCTTGGTCAGGGTTAAGGGGTTAGGGATTATGGTGAGGGTTAGGGTTAGGGTTATGGTTAGTGTTAGTGTTTATGGTTAGGGTTAGGGTTAGTGGTTAGCCTTAGGGTTAGGGTTAGGGTTAGGGTTAGGGCAGTGTTAGGTTTAGGATTAGGTTTAGGGTTAGGGTTAGGGTAGGGTTAGGGTTAGCGTTAGGGTAGGGTTAGTGCTAGCTTTATGTTTAGGGTTACGATAGGGGTAGGGTGACGCTGAGGGTGAGGTTTAGGTTTAGGGTTAGAGTTCGGGTTAGGGTTAGGTTTAGGGCTAGAGTTAGGGTTAGCGATAGGGCTAGGGTTAGGGTTAGGGTTAGGGCTAGGCCTTGGGCTTGGATTAGGTTTATGTTTAGGGTTAGGGTAAGGGTTAGGGTGAGTGTTAGGGTTAGTGTTAGCGTGAGGTTTAGAGTTAGGGTTTGGGTGATGGTGAGGGAGATGGTGAGGGTAAGGGTTAGTGTTAGGATTAGGGTTAAGTTTATAGGTAGGCTGAGGGCTAGGATTAGGGTTAGCATTAGGGTTAGGGTTAGGGTTAGGGTGAGGGTGAGCATTACCGTTAGGGTTAGGTTGAGGGTTAGTGTGAGAGTGAGGGTTAGGGTTAGGGTTAGGGATAGCATTAGGGCTAGTGTTAGGGCTAGGGTGAGGCTAAGGTTTAGGGTAAGTGTTATAGTTAGGGTGAGGGTGAGGGTCAGGTTTAGGAGTAGGATTAGTTTTACAGTTACAGTTAGGCTTAGAGTGAGGGTGAGTTTTAGGTATAGGATTAGCGTTAGGGTGATGATGAGGTTCAGGGCAAGTGTTAGTGTGAGGATTAGGGTTAGGGTTAGGACTAGGGTTAGGGTTAGGGCTAGGACTAGAGTTAGCGCTAGGGACAGGACTAGGGGTAGGGTTAGGGTTAGGACTAGGGCTAGGTTTATGGTAAAGGTTAGCGTTAGGTTAGGGTTAGGGTTAGGGTTAGGTCTAGCGCTAAGTTTAGGGCTATGATAAGGGTTAGGATTAGGGTTAGGGTTTGGGTAGGGTTAGGGTTAGGGTTAGGATTAGGATTAGGGTCAGGGTCAGGGTCAGGGTCTGTGTTATGGCTAGCTTTAGGGCTAGGACTATGGCTAGGGTAAGGGTTTGGGTTAGTGTTAGGGTTAGGGTGAGGGTGAGGTTGAGGGTTAGGGTTCGGGTTAGGGTTAGGGCTAGAATTAGGGTCAGGGTTAGCATTAGGTTAGGGTTAGTGTTAGGGTTAGCGTTAGGCTTAGGGTTACCATGAGAGTTTGTGTTAGGGTTATGCTTTAGGATTAGCATTTGTTAGGTTTAGGTTGAGTTTGAAACTTAGAGCTAGGGTTAGCATTCGGGTAAGAGTTACTGCTATGGTTAGGTTTGTGGTTAGGGTTAGGGTTAGTGTTAGGGTCACAATTAGGGCTAGGTCTAGGGTTAGGTTTAGGGTTAGGGCTATTGCTAGGGTTAGGGTTAGGGTTAGGGTTAGGGTTAGGGTGATGGCTAGGTTTAGCGTTAGGGCTAGCGCTAGGGTAAGGGTTAGGATTATCGCTAGGGATAGAGTTAGTGTTACGATTAGGGCTAGGGCCAGGGTTAGGGCTAGGGCTAGGGCTAGGTTTAGGGTTAGGGCTAGAGCTAGGACTAGGACTAGAGCTAGGGGTGGAGTTAGGGCTAGGGCTAGGTTTAGGGTTAGGGTTATGGTTGGGGTGAGGGTGAGTACTAGGGTTAGAGTTAGGGTTATGGTTAGGGTAAGGGTTAGGGTTGGGGATAGGATTAGTGTTAGGGTTAGGACCAGGGTTAGGGATACGGCTAGGGTTACGGTTAGGTTTAGCGCTAGGGCGAGGGTTAGGGTTAGGGTTAGCATTAGGATGAGGGCTAGGTTTAGCGTTAGGACTAGGGCTAGGGTTAGGATTACGTTATTGGCCTGGAATAGGGTTAATGTTAGGGTTATGGTGAGGGTGAGGGTTAGTGTTAGGGTGAGGGTTAGGGTGAGGTTTAGGGTTAGGGTTAGGGTAAGGGTTCGGGTTAGGGTGAGGGTTAAGGTTAGGGTTAGGGTTAGGATTATGGCTACGGTTAGGGTTAGGGCTAGGATTAGAGCTAGCGTAAGGGTGAGGGTTAGGGTTAGGGTTAGGTTTGTGGTTAGCATGAGGGTGAGAATGAGGGTTAGGGTTAGCGTTTGGGTTATGGTTAGGGTGACGGTGAGGGTTAGGGTTAGGGTTAATGTTAGAGTTAGTGTTAGGGTTAGTGCTAGTGTTAGGTTTAGGGTTAGTGTTAGAGCTAGGGTTAGTTTTAGGGTTAGGGCTATGGTTAGGGCTAGGGTGAGGGTTATGATTAGGTCTAGGATTAGGTTGAGGTTTAGAGTGAGGGTTAGGGTAAGGGTTAGGTTTAGTGTTAGGGTGACGGTAAGGGTTAGGGTTACGGTTAGGTTTAGGGTTTGTGTTAGTATTATGGTTACGGTTAGGGTTAGGGTTTTGGCTAGGGTTATGGTTAGGGTTAGGGTTAGGGTTAGGGTAGGGTTAGGTTTAGGGTTAGGGTAGGGTTAGGTTTAGGGTTAGTGCTAGGCCAACAGCTAGGGTTAGGTTTAGAGTTAGGCTGAGCATGAGGGTGAGGGTGAAGATTAGGGTTAGGGTTAGGGTTAGTGTTAGGTTTAGGTCTAGAATTAGGGTTAGGGTTAGTGTTAGGTTTAGATCTAGAATTAGGGTTAGGGTTAGGCTTAGTGTTAGGGCTAGGGTTAGGGTTAGGGTTAGGGCTATGGTTAGAGCTAGTGTAAGGTTGAGGACTAGGGCTAGGCTTAGGTTTAGTGTTAGGGCTTGGCTGAGGTTGAGGGTGAGGTTGAGGATTAGGGTTACGGTTAGGGTTAGGGTTAGTGTTAGCATTAGGATTAGATCTAGCATTAAGTTTAGGGCTATGATAAGGGTTAGGGTTTGGGTTAGGGTTTGGGTTATGGTTTGGGTAGGGTTAGGGTTAGGCTTAGGCTTAGGGTTAGGGTCAGGTTCAGAATCAGGGTCAGGGTTAGTGTTAGTGCTAGTTTTAGGGTCAGGGCTATGGCTAGGGTTAGGGTTTGGGTTAGTGTTAGCGTTAGGGTTAGGACTAGGGTTAGGGTAAGGGTTAGCGTTAGGTTAGGGTAGTGTTAGGGTTAGCGTTAGGCTTAGAGTTAGCATGAGAGTTTGTGTTAGGGTTACGGTTTAGGATTAGCATTAGATAGGGTCAGGTTGAGGTTGAAACTTAGGACTAGGGTTAGCGTTCGGGTTAGGGTTACTGCTATCGTTTTGTTTATTGTTAGGGTTAGGGTTAGGGTTAGCGTTAGGGTTAGGTTAGGTTTAGGGTTATGGTTACGGTTTAGGGCTGGTGTTAGGTTTAGGGTTAGGTTTTTGGTTAACGTTAGGTTAGGGTTAGGGTTAGACTTAGGGTTCAATTAGCATTATGGTTAGGGTTAGGGATAGGGTTAGGGTTAGGTTAAAGTTTAGAGTTAGAATTAGTGTTAGGGTTAGGGTTAGGGTGAGGGTTATGGTTAGGGTTAGGGTTAGAGTTAGGGTTAGGGTGAGGGTGAGGCTGAGGTTTAGGGTTGGGTTTAGGGTTATGGCTGGATCTATTTTCATGGTTAGGGCTAGTGCTAGGGCAATGTTTAGTGCTAGGGCTAGGGCTATGGCTAGGGTTAGGGTTAGGGATAGGGCTAGGGTTTGGTTTAGGGTTAGGTCTAGGCCAATGGCTAGGGTTAGGATTAGGGTTAGGATGAGGGTGAGGATCAGGTTGAGCATTAGGGTTAGGGTTAGGGTAAGGTTTAGGGCTACGATTAGGGCTAGGTCTAGGTTTAGGTTTAGGATTAGGGCTTTTGCTAGGGTTAGGGTTAGGTTAGGGTTAGGGTGACGGCTAGGTTTAGCATTAGGGCTAGGGCTAGGGCCAGGGTTATGGTTAGGGCTAGGACTAGGGTTAGGGTTAGGGTTATGGTTAGGGTGAGTGTGAGGGTTAGGGTTATGGTTAGGGCCAGGGTTAGGGCTACTTCTAGGGTTAGGGCTAGGTTTAGGGGTAGGTTTAACGTTAAGGCTAGGGCTAGGGTTAGGGTTAGGGCATTGGCCTGGGATAGGGTTAGCGTTAGGTTTAGGGTGAGGATGAGGGTGAGTGTGACTTTTAGGGTTAGGGTTAGGGTGAGGGTGATGGTTATGGTTAGGTTTAGTGTTAGAGTTAGTGTTAGGAATAGGGCTAGTGTTAGGTTTAGGGTTAGGTCTATTGTTAGGGCTACGGTGAGGGTTATGATTAGTGTTAGGTTTAGGTTGAGGTTTAGACTTAGGGTTAGGGTTAGTGTTAGGGTGACGGTGAGGGTTAGTGTAAGGGTTAGGGTTAGGGTTATGGTGAGGATGAGGCTGAGGCTTAGACTTAGTGTTAGGGTTAGGGTTATGGTTAGGGTGAGGCTGTGGGTTAGTGTTAGGGTTAGAGTTAGGGCTAGAACTAGTTTTAGGGTTAGGGATAGGGCTAGGGAAAGGATTGAGGCTAGTGCTAGGGCTAGGGCTAGGGTTAGGTTTAGGGTTAGGGCTAGGCCAACAGCTAGGGTTAGGTTTAGGTTTACACTGAGGATTAGGGTTAGGGTTAGAGTTAGTGTTAGGTTTAGGACTAGGATTAGGGTTAGGGTTAGGGTTAATTAGGGCTAGGGTTAGGGTTTGGGTTAGGGCTAGGGTTTGGGCTAGTGTAAGTTTGAGGGCTAGGGCTAGGCTTAGGTTTAGTGTTAGTGCTTGCCTGAGGGTGAGGGTGAAAGTGAGGATTAGGGTTAGGGTTAGATTAGGGTTAGAGTTACAGTGAGGTTTAGGTTTAGGGTTAGACTTAGGTTTAGGGTGAGGGTGAGGGTTAGGGTTATGGTAAAGGTTAGTGTTAGGGTGAGGATTAGGGTTAGGATTAGGGTTAGGGTTAGGGTTAGGGTTAGGGGTTAGTGTTAAGGTTAGGGTTAGGGTTAACGTTAGGGATAGGGTTAGGGCTAGGGTGAGGCTTAGGTTTAGGGTAAGTGTTAGGGTTAGGTTGAGTGTGAGGGTGAGGTTGAGGGTGAGGGTCAGGGTTAGGGTTAGTGTTAGGTTTACGGTTACGATAGGGTTAGGGTTAGTGTGAGTGTTAGGGTTTGTGTTAGGGTTAGGGTGATGGTTAGGGTTAGGGTTAGTGTGAGAGTGAGGACTAGGGTTAGGTTTAGGGTTACGGTTAGGTTTAGGGTGAGGGTTAGTGTGAAGGTGAGGGTTATGGTTAGGGTTAGGGTGTGGCTCAGAGTGAGGGTTAGGGTTAGGTTTAGGGTTAGGGTTAGGCTTTAGGGTTAGGGTTAGGGTTACGGTTATGTTTAGGGTGATGGTCAGGGTCAGAGTCAGGGTCAAGGGTTAGGGTTAGGCATAGGGTTAATGATTAGGGTTAGGATCAGCGTCAGGGTCAGGGTCAGGGTCAGGGTGAGGGTGAAGGTGAGGGTGAGGGTCAGTGTGAAGGTGTTAGTGTTAGGGCGGTAGGGTGAGGGTTAGGGGTTGGGCTAGGTCTAGGGCTAGGTTTAGGGCTAGGGCTAGGGTTACGGGTAGGGTTAGGGTTAGGGTGAGGGTGAAGTTGAGGGTTAGGTTTAGGGTTAGTTTAGGGTTAGGTTAGGTTTATGGTTATGGTCAGGATTTAGAGTTAATGTTAGGGTTAGGGTTACGTTTTTGGTTAGAGTTAGGTTAGAATTAGAGTTAGGCTTAGGCTTTGCTTAGCATTAAAGTTAGGGTTAGGGTTAGGGTTAGTTTAAAGTATTGAGTTTGAATTAGGGTTAGGGTTAGGGTTAGGGTAGGGTAACTATTAGGGTTAGGTTAAAGTTTAGAGTTAGGATTAGGGTTAGCGTTAGGGTTAGGTTAAGTGTTAGGGATAGGGTTAGGGTTATTGTTAGGGTTAGTATTAGAGTTAGGGTTAGGTTAAGGTATAGAGTTAGTATTTGGGTT